>APFE030555281.1:0-235251 GCA_000404065.3 Pinus taeda | reverse complement strand
AAACAAAGTGCTAGATATTCATGGCTCAATGGCGATCTATTTTACACTGGCTATGACATGATCATCCGCAGATGTGTAAGAAATGACGAGGTACTTGATATTTTAAAATCTTGCCATGATGAGCCGTGTGGTGGGAATTTTGCAGCGAGGCGGACAGCATTCATAGTTCTAACTCTTGGATACTACTGGCCATCCATTTTCAAGGATGCCAAAAAGTATGTAAGGAGCTGCGACATTTGCCAAAGAATGGGCAGGCCAACAGCCAGCGATGAGATGCCCCTTCAGCCCCAAGTTCACCTAGAACCATTTGACAAATGGGCCATGGACTTCATAGGACCTATCAACCCATCTTCAAATGGTAAGAAGTACATATTAGTATGTACTGATTATGTTACAAAGTGGGCTGAGGCAAAAGCACTGGTAAGAGCCACTAAACACACAGTTGTTAATTTCTTGTTTGAAGAAATTTTTGTTAGATACGGAGTACCCAGAGAGATAGTAACTGATCAAGGTACCCAATTCACCTCCAAGTTAGTCAAGGACATTACAGACAAATATAAGATCAAGCATAGGAAAAGCACACCCTATCATCCACAGGCCAATGGGAAAGTGGAATCTACCAACAAAACTTTGGAGGGGATCATTACTAAAACTGTTTCCATGAACAGGAAAAATTGGGAGGAAAAACTTAAGGATGCTCTCTGGGCGTACAGGATTACTTGGAAAGATACTACGGGCTTCACACCATACCAATTGGTGTACGGTAAGGATGTCATGCTTCCTATTGAGTTTTAGATTCACACTTTTAAACTAGCTGCTGATTTACAGATTGATTTGGATGAGGCACAAAAAGAAAGGATCCAACAACTTAACCAGCTGGATGAGATGAGGCAGCAGGCGGAGGAGACTACAATCCTCACGCAAAAGCACAGGAAGCAGTGGCACGATGCTCATATAAAGAAGAAACAATTTAAGGAAGGTGACTAGGCCCTCCTTTTCGACTCTAAGTTTAGAGACCACAAGGCCAAGTTCACCACCCACTGGATGGGCCCTTATGAAATTGTCCAGGTTTATGACAATGGATCTGTAACTCTCACAACTATTGATGGGGAAGGTCATTCCTTCACTGTAAATGGGCATCGCTTGAAACTTTACACCAAGCCCATCAGCAAAGACGATTTTCTACACACAGTTTCTCAGCAACGGGAGGTTGAGTTACTGCAGCCCTCAGCTGCAGTCTCTCTACCTTAGTATTTCTTTGAATTTGTTTTTAAAAAATAAAAAAATACAAAAAAAAAAAGAATAAAATAAATATAATTATAAAAATAAATAAATAAATAAATAAATAAATGGGTTAGATGTGAAAACCAGATTCTGGTACACTCTAACCTTGAATTCCTACTTGAAAACCAATTCGTTGGCAAGTAAGAATTCTTTTCTTTCTCATTATTTCATGTTTTCAGCTGAATGTTGACTTGAGGACAAGTCACAATCTTTTGTGAGGGAGGGGAGCATATCAGTATTCTTATTTTTTTTATCTCTCCACTGTAATAAGTTGTCTTGTTATTGCCTTTTATCATGTAGAGGGACCTGTTTTGTTCACAGAAACTATGCTTCCAGCACCAACAAATATCAGCAGTAAGGGACCTATTTAGACATATCAAAGGGACCTGTTAGGAGATTGATACTTCAAAAAGAAAAGTCATTTTAATACATCTTCAGCAAACAACAGGATCAGGACTTCATCAATCAAGCAACCCAGCTTAGCAGCATCTGCATGCATACAAAGAAGTGCATGATCATCTTCAGCACTGCAGAGGGACCTGTGCATGCTTTAAGGGACCTGTTACACAACAAAGCAATCAAACAACAGTCAAAGCTAGCTCTACTCAGATGTCAATGCCACAGCAGTCCAATAGTGTAATGTATTCCTTGTTTTTAACACTTAACTTCCTAGATTAATTTTTATGTTATGTTAATAGCTATGACTGTTAGTAATTAGTTCCAAGGCATATTTCCATTCTCTTATTTCCCTAAAATTCTCTCTTGCCCCAATCTACTCCCTACTCTCAAATTCATACACTCCTCACTCTAATACTTCCTACACATTCCATATCCACAACCATCACACTCCTCACTCAAATACCCCCCTAAACATTACATATTCATTTCAAATACCGCCATATTCATTTCCAAAAATTCATCCCTTAGAAGAATACCAACATAACATATGGCTATTATTTTTTGACCTCTCCACATTGTAGTGTTTTAAAATTTTTTATTAATAAAATACCCTTTTTAAAAATCAAATAAAGAAAACATATTAAAGAAAGGGGTCATTCATTCTACGACGCAAAGGACAGCCAGCCTATTCATTTGAGTGCATGGCCGAGTGATGATTCACCACCCGACGTACACACACCTCTCGGCGCTCCTATCACAACGTTCATACAAGTGCATATGGTCATCATTCCTCTGTTCAAAATTTAATACATCGAGCTCATTTAAAAAAACAGTGGTCGTTTATTTACTCCCGAGATTATACACAGTGGTATCGAGATTATACACAGTACTGTCAAACTCCAACCACAGGCGCCGATGCATACCAAATCAACCGAGGACAGAGTTCGAACCCCGTCGAGCTCCATATCAAATCGACCCAACAGCACAGTGGGCAGTAGGTGAGCGATTTTCTCAGGTAACAATTCAACCTCATTGTTAAAATTCATAAGATAGGAAGCCCAACCCTCCGCCAAAATGACTAGTCGGGTCGAACCAAAGACATTTGACAGCTCTCAATACCACGAGGACTGTATTTCAATCCTCAGGGACATACAGTGGTTACCATTCCTAGAAAAATTCAAAGGAAGCAACGAGGAAGTTGCCAAACAGTTTGCATTCACGTTCAATGGGGAGAAGGCCTTGATAGGCACTTTCTCATTTAGAATCTCAGAGGACACCATTGCCCAAGTAACAGGGGTTAGTCCAGAGGGTGAAAAATACTTTAAAACTAAGCAGTTTAAGGAAAAATCGTGGACCCAATTTATGTCCAGGTCACGGGTCTCAGCAGTAAATTGGAAGAAGGGAGTCCCACGCAGTTGGCTCGTTCATCCTTGGGACGAGATGGTTTATATCCTTCAGAAGTTCGTGACCTGTGAAGGCCGCTATAGTATCGTTTACTTGTATCACATAAAACTGCTGCTGCACATCAAGAAACAATGCACTATTAGCTTGCCATACTTTTTGCTACAAAGCCTAACCAAAATGTCTAAAATTGTTCAGAAGCAAAAAGGGAATGAGGATAAGAGTTTATACCACTTCGGGTTAATTAGAATCCTGATCGAAGACGAAATGCAGAGACGAGGAAAGACATGGAAGGAATTCCTCACGACCAACCAGATTAGAGACGAGGAAGAAAAAGAAAAGTCACCAGAGGACTCAGGGTTTGTGAGAGATATTGATGAGGATATTCCGGCCTCCTCCAGAGCCAACAAGGTACCTTTGAGCAATGTAAGAACCCGACAGATGAGGAAAGAAGAAGTGAAAAGAGTAGAACAAGACAAGGTGTTCACCACCTACTCAAGAAGGTCGAGGAGGGCAGTAAAAGTCCAGCTACAAGAAGAATCTAATGTGCCTGTACAAATGGACATTCAAAGCAGTGGTTATTCACCACCAGCACCAGAAGCCGATGTGCATGTTGAGAGCCACTCACCCCCGGGATTTGATATTGAAGTCGAAAGCAATAATAAGCCTGAGAAAGGGTCTCCTGGTAAGAAACAGAGGAAACTAGAGTGGCAAATTGAAAAACTCAAAGAGGAGCTCATGGAAGCCAATATGTTAGAAAGGGTCATTAAAAAGGAAAATCAAATGCTCCGTACCCAGACAAAGGAAATTCAAATGAAAAATGACAAGTTGAAAGAGCGGGTTAGTGAGCTGGAGGCAGAGTAGACCGACATCTGCAAGTGGGCCACCAAGTGGTACAGCCAGAAGAAAACCCTAAAGGAAAAGTACAGAAGGCTGAAACAGGAGCTCCACGACCAAGAAGATGTCCAGGTAAAGAAGAAGAACGTTGACACACTACTCAAGGCAATAGAGGTACAGACAGCAACTGAGTTCAAAGGCAGCACATCAGGGTTGGCATGAGGACATGCCAAGTCATTAAGTCGAGGAGAGATGTTGGTACCATTCTAAGCCCTTTTTCCCATTCCAAAACATGACCATTTCCTACCTTTTTCTCATCATCCATTCCTCAAATGCCTTAGAATTTAATTCATTTAATAGTTTATAGTTGTTGACATGCATATTAATTGATTTAGGGGTTTTGTGTTGATAAACTAGGATTTTAGGCCTAAATCACTACAGGAAGTCTTAACAACCTGTAAATGGTTTATTATGTGACATGTGGCATGGCAGCTAGGTAGGAGCGGAAGGCATGGACGAAAAGAGGAATGTCCAAACATGGACAAGCACCTATTCCGCATTAGAAACATTCCTCCTATCTGCACGGTCAACGCTTAGTCAACCCTAGCATGTCGGCACAAAAGGCAGCAACAGCATTCAGTTTTTGTCCATTCGGATTTTAAGTTGTTTCCTATTTTGATTTTTGATTTTATGCATAAGACAATTAGGAATATATCCGTGTTTTGATTTACCAAAAGCAGCAACAACTGCTATGGATAAGCATCCATTTTTCAAGGGATGTAACTATGTAATTAAAAGACAAGGCCGAGACCTGTGATCGTTTTTTTACATACTCATACCATCATTTGATATTACAGTTACGTTTGAACAGAACCTCTGGTTTTCAATCTAATACATTGCATACTTGTTTTGATATCGTGATCGTGGTGTAATTATCGGTGTGCCAGAGACGCGGACGGGCCCTGCGTATGTGGTAGACCGATCATACATTTCGTTTGTGTTTATATTTCATTTATGTTTATATTTTGTTTATATTTGCATTACATTCATATTGTAGTTTTGATTTCATTTACAGTCAATTCAATTGAATGAAACGCATGCGAATTATATATATGATTGGAGATTTGATTGCAGTGATGAATGCGTTAACTCAATGTCTGTACATGTGTTGAATAACCCTCTCTTGGATTATGAATTGTATCCCGTAAAGGATTTGATCTCAGAGTTGTGTATAAAACATTGATATGGATAATGGTTATGAATTTGCCTTTACATGCCTTCTTTAAGTATTCTTGATTGCTGAATGATATTGAACAAGGGTTGCATGTTGATGTCTCTGTAAGGGGACCAAACCTTTCAAGATAGCCATATACAACATGATAGGAATTGCATTTTAGTTGTTAATAGCACATGATTTAATGCTTAGTTAGTTTAACAATAGACTTAACCCCAGCACTGTAACTTAGGAGTCATAGATTTAGAGTAGATCCTTTATGCTTATATATTTTAGGCACACGCCTCTAAGTAAACGCACCCTGGGTTGACAATTAATTTAGACCGATCTAGCCCCCTAGATAGGACACTACACCCTTCCGGTTGCTTTAAATAAACCTCTTCTTTCAGTTCACCATTCAAAAATGCGAAATTTAGATCTAGGTGGTGCATTATCCAATGTTTCTTAGTAGCTAAAGCAATTAACATTCTGATGGTGATCAATTTAGCTACAAGGGTGAAGGTTTCTTCATAATCTATCCCTTCCTTTTGTGTGTACCCCTTTGCAACCAATCTAGCTTTTAGTTTTTCTATAGTTCCATCAACATTAATTTTCAGTTTATATAACCATTTTGAACCTATAACTTGTTTTCCTCTAGGGAGTTCTACCAATTCCGAAGTGTTGTTTTTGATTATTGAATCATATTCCTGTTGCATGGCTATTTTATATTCATCACTTTCATTTGCTTCTTTATAACTAGATGGTTCAACAACATTCATCATACTAGTTATAAATGCATTTCCCCTATATCTTGCAGCCATTTGAGCTTTCCTACCCGATGTCCTAGGTGGTGGGGGGGTGGTTTCAAACCTTATTTCTTCATGTTGCTGTTGTTGTTGCTGTCATTGTTGTTGTTGTTGCTATTGTTGTTGCTGCTATTGCTTCTGTTACTGTTGTTGCTGTTGTTCATCCTCTGCCTTTGTTTGCTGTTGATCTTAATTGTTCTTTGCATCCTCTTCTTCAAAGTATAGAATGTCTCATCCATCATAGTGCTCACCAGTTTCTTCACTATCTTGTTCATGGAATTTAACATCTCTACTAACATAGACCTTGTGAGTAGAGGGATTAAATAATATGTATGCTTTATATGACGAACAATACCCTATAAAAGTGCATCTGATGGCTTTTGAGTCTAATTTCTTTCTATCTTCCTTGGGCATGTGCGAGAATGCTTTACATCCAAATATTCTTAAGTGTTTTACGGTAGGCTTATATCCATACAAAGCTTCAAAAGGAGTTTTAAACTCAAGACTTCTTGTAGGACTCATATTTTTTCGAATAAACTGCAGTATTCATAGCTTTAGCCCAAAAACCATTTGAAATATTCTTACCTTTTAGCATACTTCTCGCACATTCCACTAGAGTTATGTTCTTCCTTTCTATTACTCCATTTTGTTGTGGAGTATGGGGTACTGTAAATTGCTGCAAAATTCCATGATCTTCACAATATCTGATGAGTTCATCTTTCCTATATTCTCCCCCTTGATCAAAGTAGAGAATTTATATTTGTTTCCATATTTATCTTTCAATCATATTTTTAAACTACTTAAAGTATTTGAATGTATGACTCTTCTTACTTAAGAAATACACCCAAGAAAACTTTGTACAGTCATCAATAATCAGTAGGAAATAGACTGCACCTCCTAATGATTTTGTCTACATGGGACCACAAACGTCCGTGTGAACTAACTCTAGTATATCCCTCCGTTTATTTTCTACTCTAATAGGGAATTCTTCTCTATGAATTTTTCCTAAAGTACAAGAATCACAATGATTATGTAGTTGCTTTAGCATAGGAAGATCTCTTACCATTTCTTTCCTCTGTAGTAACAGCAAATCATTGTAATTGATGTGGCTGAATCGTTGGTGCCAAAGCTCTTTTGTAGTGAGGCTCACTGCTGTTAATCCTTGAACTGGTGCAGGTCTCACATCCAACTTGTATAGTCCTCCTGTTTAGATTCTTGTAGCAATTGTCTTCATTCCATGTAGCAGATCCTTAATGTAACAGTTAGATTTTAAAAATTCAACTTTCAAATCTTGATCTGTAATCATTGATGCAGAAATAAAGTTCTTTTTTATGGTAGGTACATACATTACATTATAAATTTGTTTGATATTACCATCAGGTAGAATGATAAACACTTTCCCACATCCTTTGATCTAATGACTTCTGTCATCACCTAGGTAAATCTATGTGCCTTTGTTGATCTCTTTAAAATCTTCTAGCGAGTGCTTGTTCTGCATCATGTGTGTTCATGCTGTTGAATCTACATACCAGTTATCTGCATCAACAGTTTCCTCATGATCTGCCATGAAGAACCTTAAATTATACACCTGATCATTACTCGCGAGATGACGTACATGTCTCTTTGGCTTCTATTATTCTTCATGGTACTTCTTTTTCCTACATTCCTTGGCAATATGATCCAATTTTTCACAATAAAAACATTTAGTTTCAGAGTATTTTTTATTTGGGTGCATACCTTGGGTCAGATTTGGCCATTTCTGTGAACTTGCTTTGTTTTGCTGTTGTGGACCTCCTTTCCCTTTGTAGAAGTTCTTCCTTGCCACCAATGCAAGATCGACACTCTGGAGCTTCATATCGATCTCCTCTCTTCATCCTGCATCAGCATACCTATCAACTCTTCAAAATGAAATATCTTTTCTCTGGCATTAATCCCAGTGATGAACATCTCATAATCATCAGTGACACCATTCACTGTAATGGTCACAAGATCTGTATCGTCCATTGTATGAACAATATCTGATAACTTGGTTTTCAGATCCTTGATCCTGCTACGAATGAAGCAATTGTTTCATTCTCCTCCATCTTCATTGACATAATATTACTCTTGAGGAATAGAAGACGATTTGAATTTCTAATCTCGTACAATTCCTTCAGAATTCCCAGATCTCATTAGCTGACTTAGCTTCTCTGATGTGCAGTATAATACAATCATTCAATGACATTTTTAACATTGTCCTCGCTCTGCTTTCTCGTTTCTCCCAATCTGAGACCGATGTTGATCTAGCTACGGTCCTCAGATCATCCCCATTCACAATCATCCAAGCACTCTATGCTTCTAGCAGAGTCTGCATCTTAAACTTCCAATTTGCATAATTGGAACCATCGAGCTTGTTATGCTTGTTCATGCGTGGTTCAAAAATATTGTTATTCATCTTGGCGATTTAGAAAAAAAAATCGATAGGTAAAAGATGTTAATTTAACCTAGATCTGTGATAGAGAAGGATCATTGGTGTTTGATCTTGCAACACATGTGCAGATCACCGTGGCTTCCTTCTTAGCCTCCAGACAACCTTGTATTGTTAGCTACAACCTTGTTCTTGACTTCCCCACTTAGCTTCTCTGACAGCTACAGCCTTGTTCTTGGCTCCCTCATGCAGTCTTTTTGATTTACACAATCATTGCAGATATACACCCAATATCTGAGACAATCACAAAAATACACCAATTTTCTGAGACCGTCGTAGCTGTACACTGAAAAACTACGATGATCTAAAAATAAAAATTTCGAGAAATGTAGTAGTGCTATTGTCGTGGCTATCCACTCAAAACCTATGATGATTTTGGTTCAAAGAACCACCCACTAGCTAGGGTACAGGTTCCTCAACCCTGACGCTCTGATACCATGATAAATATGATAATGTTTTTATTAAGAAAAATAAAACCCACTGGTCAACTCTACGAAAGACAGTCTAAACTAGGATAGTTTGGCTCTACAGAATGCTCTACGTTGTTCATCAACATTACACATTGAATAGAGTACATGGTTTTAGGGAAGTTAGAACAACATCATAAGAAATAGAAACTAATTCCTATCATGAGGTTACATGAACCAACTCTACCTATTCTAGGATATTCTCCATTATCTTCAACAGTCTGATCTTATGTTAGACAATGAAAGAATCATCATCCATTAGATTGAAATAGTTATTGAAAAATTATAACAAGGTTCCTCTGCTGGAGAAAATGATAAGCGACACATTTGCATCACACAACACCAAAAGCTCTGAGCAGAGAGGATTGAAGATCGCATGAGAGAGGATCAAATTTAGATCCTCGACCTTAAATTCATGTAGCTTGTCACACCCCTCATGTAATTGAAGCTACCATCAATTGTCGAAGTCCGGGTGCATGCTTCTGCAGGGGGATTCATTTTTTGCATGAGACTGTGACTACAGATTGATGAGAAAGGACAGAGGGTTTCTCTATATGGGCGACATAGATGTGGGTTTCATCATTTCTCCTAGTGGCATGTCCATAATCAAGAGCAAGGTTGATTCACGTTACTTGATGGAAATTATGCTGGGCAGACACAAGTACTCTTCTCCCATGGCCTTGAAAGTGGTTCTAGTGGACTATGTTCACGATAATTCTCCTAAAACCATAGAAGCCACCATTGATGCAGCTGCTAAGATGGGTAAAAAAAATACAATAAAGAGGTTTACCTATAACTTAGGCTCTCTCTTGTCTCCAAACCTATGGAGAAACTCTGTCTGGTTGCCAAAGAGGGTTATCCACTGCATTCTCGCCTCTGATTTTTGTATCTTTAAACATTTTTTTATCTTTTTGAACCCCATGTGCCAATTTTTTGAGTACTCAAATATATGAATATTATGCATAATATTTACATTCACAGAAGCTAGTGCACTCTACAGAGTTCTTGTAGCCCCATTTTTGTTGAATGCCATCTCTAAATTTTGATTCTTTGCCAAACTAATCAGTGCACAATATTACAATTCTAGAGTGCAGTTTGAAAATTGTGAAAATAGACTTAAGCTCATGTGTTTTTAGAGGCTGGAATAAAACTTAAAGAAAATTCAAAATCACAAGTTTACTAATGTACCAATTGTACATGACATCCATGTTAAGCCAATGTTGCACTATAATTTTTTTCAGCTTTAGGAAACCCTATGGAATTAGTATAAATTAATGTATGCACTAAATTTATACGTGGTTGGACCAAGGAAGATGCCACTGGATTTACAAGGTTACTAATGTGACAATTGTATATGACATCCATGTTATTCCAGTGCTACACAATATTTTTTTTTCATATTCAAGAAACTTTAAGGCATTAGTATAAATTAATGTATGCACTAAATTTATACATGAATGGATGAGGGATTTTTGCGTGAAGATGCCACTAGATTCTCTATAAATGGCAACATTGATGTGCATATAGTTGTTTCTACTTCCTTGTCTATCTCACATCCAAGCTTTTCACCTCAAAGAATTATATACATGTCAGAAAAATGGAGAGCTCCACCTTTGCTAGAAGACCCCGTGGATCATTCATTGGGATACTCTTTGCACACAACCACTATGCAAATTGGATGGTTGTCAGAAAAACATGGATGCTATCTAAACTTGTTAGATCATTGAATGTTGTGGCTCATTTTTTTTCTTGCCTAGTAAGTTACTATACATTTATTTATGCTATATTGTTTTCGAAAACAGTTAATAGAGTGATGGAATGATGAAACTAATTCTCATTTAACTCTCTGTTGAAATTCAGTGGGTTTCAATATTATTAAGAGGAAATACTATGACATAGGGGCATATCATTTATCATCAAAGAAGATAATTGTCTTAAGATGAAAAAATCTTGAACAAATCTTTAAAAAAATCTCAAGAAGTGGCCTTCAACACTCTATTCATGAAGAAGCAGAGGAAAAAATAGCTAACAAGATTTGTTGTACCATTCAAGCTAGGTTCGAATCATCAAGCTACAAGTTGCCCCAAATATATTCTGTAGCATGTAGGTAAACATCAGAGCAATCAATTTTGGCAATATTAACTACAAGAAGTCTTTAAAAAACACAACAAAAAGGGGTGGTAACTTGGAGAGAAATGAAGAAATATGTAAGCTTTAGCCTTCTGAATTATTTGGGCTCCTTTGACTTAGGGTGGTTGTTTGTAGAATAATGGGCCAAGGAACCCATAATCCCTGCTCTAGACTATTGTCCTATTTCTGGCGGCGGCTCTCTAGCCACGATTGTTTTAACTTTTGGAGTCCCCAATTTTCATATTTTCTTCCTAGATGTCTTTGTTCTTCAATACTAAAGTGGCCAAAAATCCTCATCGTCCTTAGTTGATGAATTTGTGGGGGGTTCCTTGATATGCACCACTTGGTTTGTCTACTTTGGACAAGCCTCTATAAGGTAGAAAAAAAATGACAGTGTTGACACTAGAATGTCAGCTTTTTTCTAAATCCAATAGTTGCAACCACTGTGTTGCTTGTAGGTTGAGAATTATTAGTTTTTGGCTAGTTTTTGTTTATATGTATCTTCATGAAAATTTTGGCATAGGTAGACAAGGCTTATTCAAACCTTGTGACATAACAGTTTCATGTTCTTTCAGAAGGCTTCCACCTAGAAATGAATGAGGGTTTTGATGATATTTACCCACACTGAATTGGTTGAGCTTGGAGTTGTGGTCAAATTAAATTCTGGAAACCACTATTTTATGTTATAACTGCATGCATTTTGGGAACATTATTTTATTATAGACCTACATTCATTCTGGAAACCATTGTTTTATAATAGAAATACATTTCCGGAGAACCATGACATATTATCTTGGGTCCAATTTCTCTTTTCATTTGTTGTAAAAGACACATGAGTAAACACCATAGCAATCGATTTTGGCAATATTAACTACAAGAAGTATTGAAAAAGTAAATTAGAAAAGGGGTGGTAACTTGGAGAGAAATGAGGAACTATGTAATCTTTACACTTCTAAATTCTTTGGGATCCTTTGAATTAAGGTGCTTGTTTGTAGCATAATGGGCCAAGGAGCCTATAATTCTTGGTCTAATTCTTGGTCTAGACTATTGTCTTATTTCCAGCGGTGCCCCTTTAGCCTCGATTGTTTTAAATTTTAGCGTCCCCATTTTTCAGATTTTATTCTGAGATGTCTTTGTTCTTCAATACTAAAGTTGCTGAAAATCCTCATCCTCCTTAGTCGAGGTAGTTGTAGGGGATTTATGAAGATTCACCACTTGGTTCTACTTTGGAAAAGCCTCTATATTGTAGCGAAAAAAAGAGAGTGTTGACATTGGAATGTCGTGTTTTTCTAAATCTAAAGACTGCAACCACTTTGTTGCTTGTAGGTTGAGAATTATTAGATTTTGGCAAGTTTTTCTTATATGTATCTTCATGAAAATTTTGGCATAGGTAGACAAGGCTTATTCAACCAGTGTTCCATAATAGTTTCATGTTCTTTCAAGAGGCTTCCACCTAGAAATGAATGATGGTTTTCATGATATTTACCCACACTAAATTGGCTGAGGTTGGACTTATGGGCAAACTAAATTCTGGAAACCACTATTTTATGTTAGAACCACATTCGATTTGGAAACATTGTTTTATGTTAGAACCACTTTCATTCTATAAACATTGTTTTATGTTAGAACTACATGCATTCTAGAAACACTATTTTTTGTTAGAACCACATGCATTTTGGAAACAACGTTTTATGGTGAACCTACATTCATTCTGGAAACCACTGTTTTATAATAGACTTGCATTTCCTGAGAACCACAGCATATTGTCTTGGGTCCAATTTCTATTTTCATGTGTTGTAAAATACACATGCGTTTTTTGGAAAAACCCTTACTAGACAATATTTTCCCCATTTGAATATTGATCCATTTCTTCTTTGCTTTAGTGCTTGGCTAATGGCCATAGGCCATTAAACCTCCATTTTAATTTTTGTTCGTTATGATTTAGGATGGTGTTTTCAACTCACATCAGACTCACTTTGTAAATGGGATTTATCATAGATTCTCTTAAAAAAAACTTGGTACTTGGAGTGGTGCACTTCCTGTTGCAACAAGTCTACTTTGTAGTTACCTAAACGACTGATATTTTCTTTATGGAGTAGACCACAATTCACTTGTTGTAGGTCAGCCACAACTTAATGAAAGTGGAATTATTAGTTGGTTGAACCCATAAAACATTGTTTTATAATAGACCTACATTCATTCTAGAAACCAACATTTTATGTTAGACCTGCATTTTCTTAGAACCACGTCATATTTTTTAGGTTCAATATCTCTTTTCTTGTGTCATAAAAGACACATGAATAAAATTTATGGCTAAAGCCTTATTAGACAATATTTGCCTCATTTGATGATTGATGTACATGGTTGGACTACGGATTTGTGCGTGAAGATGCCACCAAATTATCTGTAAATGGTGACATTGATGTGCGTACAGTTCTTGCTGCTTCCTTTCCTATCTCACATCAAAGATTTTCACCTCAAAGACTTCTAGACATAATAGAAGAATGGAGAGCTCCACGTTTACCGAAAGGCCCCGTGGATCTTTTCGTTGGGATACTCTCTATTTTCAACCACTTTGCAGACCGGATGGTTGTTAGAAAAATGGATGCAATCTAAACTTGTTAGATCATCGAATGTTGTGGCCCATTTTTTTGTTGCCTTAGTAAGTTACTGTACATTTCTTTCTGCTAGATTGTTTTCGAAAAGAGTTTGTAGAGTGACGGAATTTCGAAATTAATTTTCATTTAACTATCTCTGTTGAACTTCACTGCATATCAATATTATTAAGAGGAAATACTATCACATAGGGGCATATCATTTATCATCAAAGAAGATAATTGTCTTAAGATGATGCATAAGACACAAGACAAAGAGAAAACACAGAACATCGAACTAAATTTAATAGTAGAAAATGGGGAGCCTTACTTACAAGAACATTTATAAATGAAGGAAATAAGTATAGAGAGAATTTCATAGAATACCAAAAAGGACTCCATTGGTTTCTTTGTAAATCATGACATTGATATGCATACAGTTGTTGTTACTTCCTTGCCTATATCACATCCAAGATTTTCACCTAAAAGACTTTTATACATGTCAAAAAAATGGAGAGCTCCATCCCCATGGATATTTTCATTTGGATACTCTGGAGGAAAACACTTTGCAGACTAGAACACTGTCCTAAAAATGTGGATGCAGTCTAAACTTGTTAGATCATTGAACATTGTGGCCCATCTTTTTGTTGCCTTGGTAAGTTACTGTACAATTATTTCTGCTATATTGTCTTCTAAAAGAGTTAATAGAGTGATGGAACGATGAAATTAATTTTTACTTAACTATCTGTATTAAGAGGAAATAATATGATGTAAGGGCATATCATTTATCATCAAAGAAGATAATTGTCTTAATATGATGCATAAGAGATAGGACCAAGAGAAAACACAGATTATCCAACTAATTTTAACAGTAGAAAATGGGTAACCTTACTCACAAGAACCTTTATAAATGAAGCAAATATAGGTATAGAGAGGATTTCAGAGAGTACCAAAGAGAAATTTTTGAATGGGAATCTCCTTGAATGAAGATGGCAACTCCCAAGATGTCGATGATAACAAATGAAGCTTGAGCATATCTTTATTTCTTTAATACTAGAATGCTTCATGTTACTTATTTTTTATATTTTTTTATGTGGTTACACTGAAATCTCTCCTCTATTATTTATAATTGTTGAGAGGTTTCCATTATTGGCTTACAGAATGTTGCTAGCCACTATGAGAAGAGGCTCCTATTTGTAGAACATGGCAGCCTGTGTTTGAACTTTGTTCATGGTACCACTGCTCCAAGTTTCTTCCATCCCACAACCCAATGGACAAACTTTGTTTCACTTACGAAACCATATTACTCATAATTAACTAAAGACACACACTTACCCAAGTTAAAGTCAGCTCTGAGCAAGCCCTCAGACAACCTTTATACCCAACCATAATATGATGTATGATTGGCATGGATGGGAACGCAAGTAATCTAAGGAGTGGGAGAACTAAACCTCTTTTCTTCTCATGATTTGAACTTCGAGCATGGATGATTGGATGCCAATCTCATGTTGGCCCTTGCATCCTTTATCCTCATTTTCATATTAATAAGGTCTATTCTAACTGCAATACCAACATGGCACATATCACTTATTGTTATGAAACCAACTCATAAAAAGATAGAAAATATAGATCAATGCTTTAGAAATCAGCCTCTTCGAGGGGGCAACCTCCTTTACATTACACAAATGAACAATTCTTAGATGATTCAAATGTCAAATCCTCATCTCTATATATAGGAGTCTAAGCAGACACAATATAACCAAGACGACCTAATCATAATAATATAAAGGCACAAAAATGACAATAGTGGGATTCTATGGGGCACAACAATTACAATATGCGGAAAATAGGGGCACAACAATAACAATAAGGGATACAATGACAATAGTAATGGGGGAATCACTAGTATTATAGGGAACTAACATTCCCATCTCCTTCAAAAATGTGCTTTTCTTAATGCTTGAGTAGTTTTGGGTGCTTCTGTATAAAATTCTCATTCTCCCATGTGGAATCTTCAATGGGTAAGTTCTTCCACTTGATGAGATACTCTGAAATTGATCGATTTTGTAGTTATCGAGTTCTTGTTGCTTTGACTACTTCTGGTTCTAATATGATTTTTCCTTCCTCATCAAGTTCTGGAAATATTGTTTGAACTGGAACCTTGTCACCTATAACCTTCTTTAAGCATGAAACATGGAAAACTGGGTGCACTCGGGAAGCTGCAGGAAGTTCCAAATTTTATGCCATAGTACCTATCTTTTGCAACACCTTGTACGGACCATAATAATTTGGTGATAATTTATTATCCTTATTAGCTTGCTTGAGGTACATTTGTTTATATGGTTGTAGCCATAGGAATACCCAATCACCTACATCAAAACTTTTTTCGTTGCGATGTTGATCTGCCTTCTTTTTCATTCTATTTTGCACCAAGGTAAGGTTATCCTTTAAGAGTTGGAGAACTTGTTGTTGATGCTCGATGTGATCTTCCACTGCTTGAACCTTAGAATTTTCTCTTAAATATGATGTGATGGATGGTGGATGATATCCATAAAGTGCCATAAATGCGGTCATTTTTGTTGCAGTATGGAAAGAAGTGTTATACCACCATTTAAGCAGAGGCAACCATTTGACCCATTGTATCTATTTATCAGATACAAAGAAATGAAGATATCCTTCCAAACATTTGTTTACTATCTCAGTTTGCCCATCAGATTGAGGATGATAAGATGAGCTATGAGCTAACTGAGTCTCAAGACAAGAAAATAATTTTGTCCAAAAATTTCTAGTGAAAATGGGATCTCTGTCACTTACAATAATCTTTGGGTTTCCATGTAGCTTTCGAATTATGTCCATAAATGTAGTAGAAACTGTACTCACTTTAAATGGATGAGATAATGCACAAAAGTGTGTGTACTTGGTAAGTCTGTCAATTACCATCATGATAACACTCATTCCTTTAGACTTGGGTAAACCTGTGATAAAATCCATTGAAACCTCCTCCCAATGTTGGCTTGGAATGGATAAGGGTTGTAATAGTCCTGGGGTCTTAATTGTTTCAACTTTATTTTGTTGGCAAACCAAACGTTCCACCACAAACTTTTGAATATCCGATTTAAGGCCATCCCCAAAAAAATATTGCTTAACCCTCTGGTAGGTTTTTAGAAATCCTGAGTGCCCTTCTAAGGGAGGGGTGTGCAATTCTCTAAGAATATTTTGTTTGAGTTGGGAATTCTTACATAGGTATAACTGATCCTTGTACCATAATGAATCATTTTTCCAACTAAATTCATCATATGTAATGGGATCTTGTTGTATCTTTTGAATGAGTTCCCACACTTCCTCATCATTCTTCCATTCATCCCTTGCCTCGTTTATCCAATCTAGTTGGATAATAGAAATGGCGCAAAGAAATGCTTCCACATCCTCATCCTTTCTTGAGAGTGCATCTGCTACAACATTTTGCTTCCCTTTTTTGTAGATGATTTCAAAGTCATAGCCCAACATCTTTGTGGCCCATTTTTACTGCTCTTCTGAAGATAATATTTGTTCCAAAAAGTATTTAAGACTATCATAATATATTTTTACCTTGAAGTGTCTTCCCATTAGGTAGGGTCGCCATTTCTTAAGTGCATGTAGTATTGCCAGCATTTCCTTCTCATAAATAGCTTTGTGTAAATACTTTCCTTTCATTGAACAACTTTCGAAAGCAATGTGTCTTTGTTCTTGCATTAAAACAACACCAATTCCATTTCCTGAGGTATCACATTCCACAATAAAGGTTTTTGTGAAGTCTGGTGTAGATAAGGCTAGTGCTTGGCACATTGCCTCTTTAAGATGTTCAAAGGACTTCGATGCTTCTGGAGTCCATGAGAATGCATCTTTCTTCAATAATGTTATTAGAGGTGCTGCTATTCTCCCATAATTCTTAACAAACTTGCAATAATACCCTGTCAACCCGATAAATCCTCGTAGATGATTTATGGATGTGGGGATTCTCCACTCCTTAATGGTTTTAATTTTTCTAGGGTCTACCTTAACACCTTCATGAGATATAATATGACCCACATATTCCACCTATTGTACTCCAAAGAAACATTTGGACATTTTTGCATATAATTGTTTCTCCTCTAGTAGTTTGAGCACCATGTCAACATGTTGGACATGATCCTTCCAAGACTTGTTGTAGGTTAGTATATCATCAAAAAATACTAACAAAAAATTTCTAAGGAAGGGTTTGAAAATGGAATTCATCAAACCTTGAAATGTAGAAGGTGCATTAGTAAGGCCAAAAGGCATGACCAAAAATTCATAATGACCCTCATGACTTCTAAATGTTTTTTTTGAAATGTCTTTAGTCTTCATTCTGATTTGATGATATCCTAAATGAAGATCCAACTTGCTGAAGTAAATTGATCCATGCAATTAATCCAATAATTCATCAATGACAGGAGTGGGAAATTTATCTTTAACAGTGAGCTTGTTGAGCTCCCTATAATTTGGACACATGCACCATGATCCATCCTTCTTGTGAACCAATACTACTGGAGTAGAGAAAGAACTTTGACTAGCTTGAGTTATACCAGCCTCTAGCATTTCTGCAACCATACAATCAATTTCACTCTTTTGGGAATAGGGATATCTTTAAGGCCTGATATTTGGAGGAGCACTCCTTGGAATCAAATTTATAGCATGATCATGATCATGAATATGTGGGAGGCCTTTGGGAGTCTCAAATACCTTGGAATGATTGTCCAAGACTTTTTGGAGATCTGGAAAAATGGATGATTTCGATGTGGGAACCTTTAGTGAACATAAATGTGCAATTATGCCTCATTGTTCTTTCTTTAAAAGCTTTTTCATTCCATTAGAGCTGAATACCTTTCCCGGTTTCCCTATGATACCCCTTAATTCAATTTCCTTTCCTTCTAAAGAGAATTTCATGAAAAGTTCTTCAAAATTAAAAGCTATTGTACCTAATGATTGTAGCCATTGGACTCCTAGTACAACATCAACACCACCCATTGGAATGGAAAGCATTGGGCTATTAAATACATATTCTCCCATGGATAGCTTGATATTATGGCACTTTTTTGACCAATTTATGGTTCCTCCACTTGCAACCATCACTTGAAACTCTGGTGCTGGATATAGGAAGCAATTCAATTCTTTGGCTATCTTATAATGAATAAAATTATCGGTACTTCCAGAATCAATCAACACTATTACCTTTTTCTTCTTGATATGCCCTTCTATATTGATAGTTTGAGGAGTGGTAATTCCAGCCAATGCATTACAAGATATGGTCAGATTCATTTCTTCCTTTTCCAAGGTTTTAGTGTATTTGCTATCACAACTGTAACAAAGTCCTTTTTGCTCTTTTTTCTTCCAATTGTTTCGGTGTCAACCTTGTAGGTTGTGGATGGCTAGGGGTAGCAATACTTCCATCTTTATGATTGTGAGTGGTAGGCTTCCTTGTTGCCATAATTTTGCTTTCCATTTTTCTTTCCAGCCTGAATGCCTTCGCCAATAAATCTGGTTCCCAAAGCCGAACCTCATGTTGGATGTTATATTTTAAAGTCCCTATGAACATATCAATCTTATTCTCCTCTGGAATATCTTTTACCCTTATATTCAATTTTTGTATGTCCTCAATGTGCTCCATCATTGAACCTTTTTGTTTGAGATTCATCAATTGGCTAAAAAAGTGTTTCTTTTGTTGGAAATAATACTGAGAGGGGGGGGGGGGGGGTGAATCAGTATTATCAAATCAGTAAAACTTTTTCATTTCCATACTTAGATACATATACACTACTTCAGTTAAGTGAACCCGCGTGTATACGGGACTGTGTCTAATGCAACTAGTGTATATCCAGAATACTTATGATTCAGATAATCCATTATATGTTAATCCTTAGATAATGCATCAGAACTTCATTGACCATATGAATAGTAGACAGAAGCAGTAAAATAGAATAGATCATCACACACAAGAAGAAAACATGAACACCATGATATAAGGTGGAAACCCAATGTGGGTGAAAATCACCTGCTGCAAGTCGTCTCAATCTTCTTTAATAAGAAATGCTTTTTACAATAGTTCTGTACTGGTGCAGACTTATACCAGTACACAGGCTTCTACCTGCAGAAGGCTACAACCTTCTCTCGTTCTCGAGACTCTCCTAGAAGGGAGCTACAACCCCCTTTTCTCTTGTACTAGCTAATGTACTAGTACGTAGGTACCGACCTACCGAAGGCTACAACCTTCTCTTTCTTCCTCCGGGTACCATGTTTCATAAATTTTCAGACTGGATACATTGAAGCACAACTTTAAAATATGAAGGCCACATTTCATCCAATTTTCATACTAGACCCATCAATATCATTGAAGCACACAAACACTAGCAACATGAATATCTAAAATACCCAATACTGAAAACACCGAACCCTGTCAACAAAAAGCAGTCACCAGAACACAGAGCAAAACACTGAACTCTGCAACAATATTCAGAACCAACTGTATCATCAAAAATCATAGCTTAAATGGTATACGCTACTTGGATGAATCAAACCCGCCTACGTACGCGCTTTTACCAAAGCCAACCCGCTTACAGATCTATAAATAATCAATCATGACTTGCAGCTATTTCATACTTAAGTTATACCCAGTTAAGAACATTACATGCGTCAGTATACAGATCTAGAACAAGCATAATCAACCATATAGAGATAGTTCATTTCAAACCATTTGATCCCGATCTATCCTTAGATCTTGTTCTCCATCAATCAGTGAGATCCATCCTTAGCTTAGATCAAGAAATGCATCATAACCCATATCCTGCATACTGGATCTCATACTATATCAGATATTCAAGTATTTTTCCATCCTTTTGCCTAATGATCTTCTTCTCCTTTTATAGTCTTAGGCCTTTTACAATACCACGGTCCAAAACCATAACAAATCAAGACCATGGACCCAATACTAGGGATCAACACATCTGACGAGATACTACGGTCCAAAATCATAGGTTCAAATACCAAGGACTAACTACCATGGACCAAAAGTAAGTTCTCCAACAAATACGTGCTTTTCCTTGCGTGAAAGTGCATGTATATGCATACGCGCCTTGGGAACGTCCAACCTGCGTGTATATGCGGCTTCGTCAAAGTGAACATGCGTATATATATTTTCTCTTCATTCTTGTAGTCTGATCATCAAATCCTTGTTGTTGACTGCTGCACTATGATCTGTCATCTATGTGATTTGCCATCAAGGACAACACTTGTCTCATAACGCCAACATCTTTTTATATCCTCATAATGTGCTAACATTTCATTCGTAAAAATAGCCCAAGTGACAATTTGTTTACGAGAGGAAGCCATCGATACCATACAAATTGATTTGGTTCCAAGTATAAAGTTGCAATGCATACCTTTTGTGTGTTTTGCACATTATGGAGATCGAAAAATTGCTCCATCTGTAGTATCCATGTTCTGGTATCCTTGCTATCAAACTTCCTCATATCGATCTTTGGAACACGGTGGTTCTTCGATCCAACGTTAGAGTCTATGAAATCATGATTAACATTTATTTTGTTCTCATCATGAGTTTCCTTTACTACCCTTTTGTCAATAGTAAGCATTTCTTGTAGAAACTTTGTCAAATCTGTATTCAAATCTTCCATGCCTATCTTCAAATCATCCATCTTAGTTTCCACGCCATCCATCTTAGCTTCCACGCTGTCCATCTTATCTTCCATGCCATTCATCTTAGCTTCCATTCCATTCATCTTAGCTTCCACTCCTTGATTTAAACCATTCATCTTAGCTTCTACTTCTTTCTTTAAATCATCCATCTTAGCTTCTGTTACTTTTTGTACAAGTGAAATTTGTTGTACTTGGTCTTGTAATTTTGATATATCATGTTGCATTTCTTCCTCTTCTTCATGAGTCATGCTATAGCTTTCAGGTTTCTTACTAGGTGTTTCCATTTTCTTTCTTCGGGGCATCAATTATTGATAATAATGCTTCACTATGGCCTTTGAATTCCTTCAAACTAATTTTTCAAACAAAGCTTATGCACAAATTGAAAAAAAAAAAATTACACACCTTTTTATTTTCACTTTGTAGGAGCCTCATATTGAATCTGATTTACTTCCATGATTTTAGCTCTTCCAATTTTGAAATCACAACCTGCCATAGCCCTTTACGTCCTCTTTCCAATGCCACCAGTCTGATTGAAATTGGATTCTCTAAGAAATATTTATGCACAATCTCCCAAGATGACCTGATTATCTACCTTTTCAGAAGAGCGAACTTGTATGAAGTGCTAGGTGTCCCTATTTTGACCTTTGGATCTGAAAAATATATACAAGACTACAGTCCATTATATTTCTATAACTTCTTATGAAATTTCAATCTGATTCTCAGAGAGACAATTATGATGATTTTCCCAAGGTGGCCTATTTGGAATGTAATTCAGGGCTCTGGAAAAACCCTAACTTCCTCAGACCATATCTCTGAAAATATAGCGAGACAAGATCTGAAATTTGAAGCCACGGTTCATGCCGTTTTCTTCTCAAATGGGTTTTTGTCTTAGCTTCTGAAAGTTTGTAGCGAAAGAGTTATAGCGGAACTCCCATGATGACCTATTTTAGCTTAAATTTTGGAGCTTGCAAAAACCCTAACTTCCTCAGATCATATCTCCGACAATATAGCGAGAAAAGCTCTCAAATTGGGACTGGATGTTCAAGATGATTTTGTCTTAAATAGGTTCTTTTTCACTTCTGAAACGTCGTAGAAAAAAATTTATAGCGAAAATTCCACGATCACCTATTTGGAGAAGTGAAACCCTAGAATCCAAAGCTCTAAAACCAAATGTTATGAACCATCTCACAAAAAGATAGAAAAGATAGATCAACGCCTTAGAAATAAGCCTCTTCAATGGAGCAACCTCCTTTACATTACACAACTAAACAATTCTTATATGATTCAAATGAAAAAACCTCCTTTCTATATAGTAGCCTAAGGGGACATAATATAACCAAGCCCACCTAACAATACTGATATAAAGGCACAAAAATAACAATAGTGGGATTCTATGCGGCACAATAATAACAATATGGGGACAATAGGGGCACAACAATAACAATAAGGAATACAATGACAATAGTAATGGGGGAATCACTAGTATTATAGGGACCTAAAACTTATATAATCATGTGATGTGATCTATGCTAAGTTGCTAACTAAACATTTGGAATTGATCAAATAATTAAATTCTATATATATTTTTTTACAGAGTGTAATGGGATCATAACATGAAGACCCATTTTTAATTTCTTCTTGAAAAATAACTTTACCAAACCTAGTAGGAATTTTTTATTTTATTGTACTTTATTAGCACTAAATTTCATCCACCATTAAAGAATACAAGGAAGTAAATAAACATACAATTAAAGAAGGAAGCAGATTTTTATGGTGATATGGTAATTATTTCATTCATGGACAATTATGAGCTCATAGCTTTGAAGACTCTTGCAATATGTGAATATGGTGTAACTAGTTTTCCTAGTTCTGGTGACTTGTCTATTGTTGTATTATTTCACATTACTTGTATTTTCAAATGCATGACTATAGTCAGTGATATAAAAATTAAAGTTATCAATTCCATTCTTTTTAGGTCTATCGATTGAGATTTCCAATTGGATGCACGTTTAAAGTTTACCTGCTAAATATGTTATGAAATGCGATGATGATAATTTTGTAAGAATTGATGTTGTACTGAAGGAAGTTAATAAATTATCTCATGGAAAGCCTATGTACATTGAAAACTTGAATTACTTTCACAATACCCTCGGAGTAGGGAAATGGGCTATCACATATGAGGTATTGAATTGTTTTGAAACTATCCTATGTTATAGCAACTATTTAACTGAATTCTTTGCTTTCCCTATTTTTTCATGGATTATAATCATTATTTTGATCACACATTGTTCTCTCAACATGGTATTCTGAAGTTAAAATGTTGTACTTATTGATCATTAGATGATATTTTTGTTTTTTAATTATAATTTCCTTTTTATTTGATCATGTTGACATGTCCTGATTAGTGAATGTTGAAGTGCGATGAGGTAGCCAGAGAGAATTGTTAGGGTGTTGGTTTGTCTTTACACCTGATATGGTTGTCCTTACTTTTCCATGAAAACCTTTGTCTTCATTTCGTGTTATATATGGTCTTGATCTGAAGGAATATTTGACCCTATAATTCCTCTTGCAAGGAATTTTAACACATATTTTCATGTTTATATGCTCAAAATAAGTATACAACAAGAAATTTTAAGTGGGAATTTTTATGTTTCCATCATTGAGTTATATAGGGTGTGAGACCACAAGGTTTTCATGTTTGTTTATGCAACTCCTTTATTTAGAGATGCAATAGTAAAATCTTACCTGGTTTTGATATGCATCCATTTTTGGTTTATACAGAATTTGAGGTCACTGGATTTTGCATATTGGTGATCAAAGGTGTTCTTAAATGTGCAACAATTATGGAAGGATATTATATGATAAATTTCATGACACAAAAATCAATGTAAATTCTTGCTTATGATAAAAAAGAAACACCAATAAAGAAAAAAAATCATAAAATTTTGACTTGCTTATTCTATACTATTGTTTCTTATGCCATTGCCTTATGACGTTTACTTTGCAACATGTGGTGCAAATGCTAGAATAAACCTAATATATTATAAACCCAAGGGATTTGTATTAAACGATAGGATTAATACTATAATCTCTATCAATAACATTATACCATAGGAATATGAACCCTTATATTAATAAACCCAATCGATTGATATTATAAACTCAAGGTACTAATAAAAACAAGGGATTAATAGTAAAAGCCTAAAAAACCAAAATTATTAATATTGTAAAGCCAAGGTATATAAAACCTAAGATAAATATCATAAACAGTAAAACAAACATGGTTGATCATGGTTGACCATGATTGATTTTTCATATTATGCAATATTATAAAACCAAAACAAAAAACTGCAATATCCCAAATTCAATGGACTAATATTATAAACCTAAGGGGAAATAAATGCAAGGATTTAGTATTATATAACCAAGGGAAAATAAACACAAGGGGAAAATATTAAACCCTATGATCAAGAATAGTAAACTGAAAGGATTAACAAACCTAAGGGAAAATAAATCCTAGGAATTAATATTATAAACCCAACTGAAGATATACCTAAGGGGAAAATATTAAACCTTAAGATTAATAAAAATAAACCCAAGAGAAAATAAACTAAACTGAAAAAAACTAAATCTTGGGATTCAAATGTTACATTATTAATAAGAACAATATAATACATCATGATATTAAACTTTAATATTAAACTACATATTATTAATCTTAACACCATCAAACCTAGTAGTATAAGCCCCAAGATTAATATTATAAACCCTAAGATTATAAAATCTAATATTAATATTATAAACTCTACTAATAAACTCATGATATTAATGATATAAACCAAAGAGTAAGATTAGTATTATAAACTCTAATAATAAACCCGAAATATTAATGATATAAGTCAAAGTGGTTAATTTTATAAATGCTTAGGAATAATAGAACCAATGGGTTAATATTATAAACCCATGAGATTATAAATATTATAAATATAAGTGATAAATATTATAAACTCGGGATTAAGAAACATAAGGGATTAATAAGCCCAACGAATTAAAACTATAAACCCAAGATCTTAGTAAACCCTATAGACTAGTATTATAAACCTTTGAGGATTAATATTATAAGTCATAATATTACAAATTATAAATCCAAGATATTAATATTCTAAACCAAGGGATCAATAAACTCAAGGAATTTGTATTATAAACCCAAAAGATTTAAATTTAACCCTAGGATTAATATTATAAACTTTATGAATGATATTATACACTAATAATATGAACCCTTATATTAATGAACCTAAGGGATTGATATCATAAAACATAAAGGCTAATAAACCGAGGGGATTATAAATCCATGAGAATAATATTAAACACAAGGAATTTATATTATAAACCAAAGGGATATAAACCCTAAGATAAATACTATAAACCCTAAAATAAACATCGAACCTTAAGATTAAAATTATAAACCTTAGGATTAACATTGTAAACCTATCTCATTAATAAAACCAAGCGATCAATATTAAAAACCCAAGGGAACAACATTAAACCTTAGGATTAATATTAAATCAGGACCATGATACATGGTCAACCATTTTAAACCATTGTCAACCATGTTTGTTTTAGGGTTTATATTATCTATCTTAAGTTTTATATACCTTAGGTTTATAATATTAATCATTTTGGTTATTTACGTTTTTAGTATTAATCTCATGTTGTTATTAGTGCCTTGTGTTTATAATATCGATCCCTTGGGTTTATTAATATAAGTGTTCATATTCCTAGGGTATAATATTATTGATATGGTTCATAATATTAACCATAGGGTTTAATATAAATTCCTTGGGTTTATAATCTATTAGGTTTATGGTATAAATTCCTTAGGTTTATAATATTAATCATAGGGTTTATATTCGTAGGGTTTAATATTAATCCTAGGAACATAAACCCTAAGATTAATAAGCCCAAGAGATTAATATTATAAACCCAAGGGATAATTAAACCCATTGGCTTACTATTAAAATCCTGAGGTATTATAAACTAAAGGGAATAACATTAGACCCTAGGATTAATATCAAACCCTATGAATATAAACCCTAACATTAATATTATGAACCTTAAGATTAATATTATAAACCCAAGAGATTAATACTATAAACCCAAGGAATTAATAAACATAAAAGACTAATATTATAAACTCAATGGATTATAAACTGAGGGGGATAATTTTAAACCCAAGGGATTAATATTATAAACCTAAGGGAATAATAAACCCAAAGGATTCATACTAAAAATACAAGTCATTGATATTGAACCCTAAGATTAATATTATAAACCCTAGTACTACAAATTATAAAGACAATATTAAAATTTAATATTATAAACTCAATATTAAAAGGTCATCATATTATAGACCTTATTATTAAACCCATATTTTTTAATGTAATAATGTGAATATTAACCCTAGGAATATAAACCTTATGATTAATAAACCCAAGGGACTAATATTATAAACAATAGGATTAATATTAAACCATATGAATATAAACCCTATGATTAATATTATAAACCCAAGGAATTTATATCACAAACCTAATGGATCATAAACCCAAAGTATCTATGTTAAAACCTATGGTTCATATTATAAACTCTATCAATAATATTATACCATGGGAATATGAACCTTTTGATTAATAAACCCAAGGGATTGATATTATAAACACAAGGCACTAAGAACAACAAGGAAATAATACTAAAAACCTAAAAAACCAAAAGGATTAATAGTATAAACCCAAGGTATATAAAACCTAAGATAAATATTATAAACCCTAAAACAAGTTGACCTTGGTTTACCATGGTTAACCATGATGGTTGACCATCGTTTAATATTAAAAACTCAATGGGTTATAAACCCAAGGGATTAATATTGCAACCACTAGGCTTAATACTAAACCCTAGGAACATAAACCCTATGATTAATATCATAAACCTAATAAATTTATATTATAAACCTAATGGATTAGAAACACAAGGGATGTATATTAAACCCTAGTATTAATATTATAAACCCTATCAATATTATACCCTACACTACAACACAAAGGGGGGTTTTAAGACAATATCTAAGACAATTTTTTAGTAAATTGTCGTAACTTGAGACAAAAGAAAACTTATGTATTGTCTCAAATATTGTCTTTAAATGGGTGTATCAGATTAAATTGTCTTAAAATATTGTATCTATAAAGAAAATATATAACACAAACCTTTTTTTGTTTCCCGAGAGACAATTTCATTTTCATTTTTGTCTCTCCAGAGACAATTTAATTTTTTTCTCGAGACAGACAATAGTTGGGATTAAAGACATATTGTCTTTAAGGAGACAATGTCTTTGATCTTAACTATTGTCTCTCTAGAGAGAATAAAAAATTACATTTAAATACAATACAACATCACCCATCTCTTTAGAGACAATATAAAATAATGAATCTAGAAAAATATCACACCATTGAAATAAACCAACATTAAATGTATTTAATTAAAAATAAACTACAATATCATTGGTTAATTCATATTAGGATACAATGGAATCCAACCACCAACCTCCTTCTTATAAAGCAAGTAATCTTCCATTGAGCTAGCATCCTTTAAAGATTCACAATAAAAATGGAAATAAAAATAATAGTTATTAAAATCAATTCGGTTAAAAAAATAATAATACAATTAAAATTCACTTAGAGGAAAATTCAATTCAAAAATAACCACCTAAGAAAAAATTAAGAAATTAATAAAATAATGTCATGTAGACAATTTTTTTAATATTTTACTTTTACCAAAATTACCCAAATAAATGTCACTTTTAACAAAATAAATCTATACATATTTTATATTTAAATTAGTTTATTATCACAAGATTTAACAAAATTTGGTAATTCAAAATTTTATATATTGTTTCAAATTTATTATATCAATTCCTAAATATAATGGACAAATCTATCATATAAATTCTTAAATATAATGAATGAATTTAGTCATAGAAAATGATTAAAATTAGTAACATTTGTTTTCAAAATATTTCTTTTTTTAATATAAAAACAAATATGCACAAAAAATAACACTATCAAATAACGTTTTCCAAATATTTGAATTGAAAATATTTTATTATCAAAAATTGCTTTTTTTCATTTTTTTTTAACTAATAGCTAATAAACAAGTTATTTTTTTTTAAATGGTCATCACAGACCCTCTCCCCGGTTTTTTCCATATGTAATGAGGCTAATTGAGATTCCTTTTGTGGTGCAATAAGAGGGTCTCTTACATTATATAACCATTTATGTTAATATGTATTTATATCATGTTATATATATAATTTTCAATTATTATTATTAGAATACGTTTACATGATTAAAACAATAATTAAGTTTTACAAATAATAATACTTATCTAAATTAATAATAATTTGATCATAATTTCCATTGTCTACTAGAGAGTCCCTTTGAAATTTTCTCATAGTCCTCTGGTTCTGGTTCAAAATTCCTTGAAAAGCGGTAAATCTTGAAAAAAAATCTTAAAATGAAAAGTGGTAAATCTCTTTAAAAAAATCTCATATTCGTCTGATTCTGGTTCAAATTTCCTTGCTTCCTTCATGTAGAAACCAGAATAGCGAAGTACCATAGAATATAGACAAGTGTTGTAGAATCACCTGTACTTTGAAAATTATAAAGTGAGAGAAGCATCATAAATTTTGAAATCTTGAAAAACCGTGAAAAAATGTAAATCTTGAAAACAAATCTTAAAATGAAAAGTGGTAAATCTCTTTAAAAAAATATCTCATATTCCTCAGATTCTGGTTCAAAATTCCTTACTTCTTTTGTGTAGAAACTAGAATAGCCAAGTGTCGTAGAATCCATAATAGCCAAGTGAGAGAAGCATCATAAGTTTTGAAATATTGAAAAAAAAATCTTAAAATGAAAAGCAGTAAATCTTTTAAAATAATTTATCATATTTCTGAGATTCTAGTTCAAATTTTCTTGCTTCCTCCACGTAGAATCTAGAATAGCCCAGTGCCCTAGAATCACTTGTAATTTGAAACTTATAAAGTGAGAGAAGCATAATAAATTTTGAAATCTTAAAAAAGAGTGAAAAGCCGTAAATCTTGGAAAAAAACCTTAAAATGAAAAGCCGTAAATCTCTTAAAAAAAATTCTCATATTCCTCTAATTCTGGTTCAAAATTCCTTGCTTCCTCTGTATAGAATCCAAAATAGTCAAGTGCTTTGAAAATTATAAAGTGAGAGAAGAATCATAAATTTTGAAATCTTAAAAAAAAACGTTGAAAAGAAATCTTGAAAAAACAATGGAAATGAAAGTTTTTGGAAAAAGGTAAATATTTAAAATCTTAAAAATATTACTAATTTTATAAATTATGCTTCTAAACATTTGTGGATGGAAAAATATATAATTAATATTATAAAAAAATTATATTATTCATAAATTTATAAAACATAAAAAGAAAAAAAATATATATATATATAATTATTAATATTAGATGAGTTTGAAAATTTTAAATATTTTTCTTTATTTCTAATCAACCCATGATCTACCCTTCCTTAAAATATTAATTTTATTTCATAAACATTTAAAATATTTTAATATATTACTAATTTTATGAATTATGTTTCTAAATATTTATGGATATAAAAAATATATTATTAATATTATATAAATGTTATATTATTAATAAATTTGTAAAACACAAAAAAGAAAGAAAGAAAGAGTATCAAAATTAAATGTTAAAATCTCAATAAATGGAAATGGAAAGTGGTAGTTTTCTTAAACGAAAAAAGATAATATTTAAAATATTTCTAATTTTATGAATTATGTTTTTAAATGTTTGTGCATAGAAAAATATATTATTAATATTAGATGAGTTAGAAATTTTAATTCTTTTCTCTAATTAATAATCAACCTGCGAGGTCCGCACTCTGCACGATCTGAGCCTGCGAGCGCCCCTGCACTTCGCGCTTTTTGAGCCTGCGAGGGAGTCCGCTGAGGGTTCTACTGCAGCCTGTGGCCACCCTGGCTGGATCTGTTGGATTTCCATGGAGGATTTGACTCCCTCTCCTCCTTCACCCTCTACTGTTGAGGCCTTCAAAACCCTGCAGGCCTCTCTTCCCAAGAAGAAATGCATGGAAGTAGCAAAATTTATGAAAAAGCTTGAGGATATCCCGGAGATCACTCTACCGCCAGAAGGAGCGATCCAAGTAGATTTTTCACTAGCAGATCGGGCATTGGTTGGTCAATTTACAAGTCTTTGGTCTTCCCCGAAATCAACCGAGAACTAGGTCGCCAAGAAATAGGCACCGTTGATTAGAAACAAGGTAACTTCTTACTTCCTCGGGAGAGGATATTTTTTGTTTTAATTTACTATAAAAGAGGACAAAGATCTTATTTTCAAGAATGGCCTCTACTTCATGGGCCCCTAAGGGATATACTTAAATAAATGAATGCCAGACTTTGATTTGGCGGTGGATGTACCTATAACGGTTCCTGTGTGGGTGAGACTCCCCAACCTTCTAGTCCACTGTTGGAACTGGGAGTCTTTGAAGTACATAGGTAATACCCTCAGAAAATTTATAGACAAGGCTAACAGCAAGGACCAATATGATTGCGCCAGAATCTGTGTTGAGGTAGATCTGGAGGTCGAACTACCGAAAGCCATCAAAATAGTTGTAGGTCTCTAGACCCATGTTTAGAAGCTGGACTATGAGCAACTGTCGTTCAAATGCCGGAAGTGCCATGTCTATGGGCACTTTTCCAGAGACTGGCCATCTAAAGGGGTGGAAGAAAAAGGGAAGGAAGATCGATGGAATCAAGCAAAGCGATCCAAAACCTCTCATGGGAAGAATGCAAATGGAAGCGCCAAAACCCCTCAAGAGGGTCCTGCTCAGAAACCAGTCAGGGAAAGCCAAGGGAATAAATTTGATATCCTCAGATCTGAAATCATGAACACGCAGGAGACAGAAGTTCCAAAGGAGTCTGCTCCCTCTAAAGCCTCCCCCTCCATCAAAAGTATTCCAGAGAGATCCAAAGAGAAGGCTTCAAAAGAAGAGGAGGAAACCCAAGAGTCCGAGGAATCGGAGGAAGAAGGGGAAATCGGTGAATCCCAGTCCTCTCCTAGAAGATCTACAAGAGGATGCAAATCTGCAAAGGAAAAGAGAGAACAAGAAACCTATAAGGACAAGCTCTAGGGATGCCAACCAACACTAGAGAAGCTTTTAGCAAAAACCCCGAAGATGACTAGGATCCAATCCCAGGGCTCTAAGGGAGCCCTCCAAGGCAAAAATAAATGATGAAGATAGTCTCCTGGAATTGTAGGGGAATGGGCACCACAAATAAGGAAGAAGCAATGCATAGCCTAACAAAATTGGAAACCCCAGATATCCTCCTCATCCAGGAGACCGAATTGGAGGACACATCTTTCCTCCAAGCAAGCAAAAAAAAATGGAATAAAAATGGAGCGCATGCAATATCTTCCCGTGGAGCATCGGGAGGACTTGGGTCGCTCTGGAACACAAATAAGTTTTCATTAATCTCTGAGTCCCTGAATACCCATTGGATCTTTTTAAAAATGCAGCACTTAGAATCAAAGGACATTATTTGTCTGTTCAATGTGTATGCTCCTAAAAATGCAGGTGAGAAAAAAACTAATGGGACTCCATCAAAAGTCTGGCAGATCTAGAAAATTTGGAAAATATAATTATAGCGAGAGATATAAATCTCACCCTCCTCGCAACAGAAAAAAGAGGAGGAAGCATAGTTAGAGATCCAGAAAGAAAATGGGCAGAAGACCTCATGCAAGACTGGGAACTGCTAAATATAAAACCAGTCACATGCACGTTCACTTGGTCAAACAAGAGAGTGGGACCGGGACATATAGCGGCAAGACTTGATAGATTTCTTATTCAAAGCTCTTTCTTGCTTTTGGGTTTAGAGGCTAGAATGTGTATTCTTCATAGTAGTGTTTCAGATCACAAGCCTATCAGCCTAGAACTATTAACTACTAAGGATCTAGGACCTATACCTTTCAGATTTAGCTCTTTATGGACTAAAGAGACGGATTTCATGCAAAAGATCAAAGAGTGCTGGAAAGAGCCAGTCAAGGGCTCTCCTTTCTTTGTATGGGAGGAAAAATTGTGCAAAGTTAAAGTGATGCTGAAAGGCTGGGTAAAGACCTTGCCCAACCTCGCTATGTACAGAAAAAATACAAAACGATCTGGAAAAACAACACCTCCACCTGGAAGTTGCCAAATCCAAAGAAGAGCTAGACAAGGAATATCGGTTGCAACAAAAATTCCATAGGGCTTGCCTGGCAGAAGAAGAATTTTGGAGGCTCAAGTCAAGGAGTTTATGGCTCAAGGCTGGAGATCGAAATTCTTCCTTTTTCCACAAGCAGGCTCAAGCCAGGAAATGTCAAAATTCTATATCATAAATAAAAAATGATAATTGCACTCTAAAAGACTTTGCCAACATTAAGAGGGCAGCGTCAAACCATGTTGAGAAGATGTATACTGAAGGCGTGGAGAGTAGCCAAAACGCCAATCTGATAGATGTTGTCCCCAAGCTCATCACTGCTAAAATGAACCAGGCTCTTGAAGATAAAATCACCAAAAATGAAGTTAAAGAAGCTCTCTTTGCAATGGAACCCGACAAAGCCCAGGGTCCAGATGGATTAACGCCCAAGTTTCTTCAAACATGTTGGCAGATAGTTGAGAAAGAGCTTCTGAAAATGATCTAGAAGTCCCAAGAGTGCCAGAAAATTGGAGGCTACACAAACTTAGCATTCCTTGCTCTCATTCCTAAAGAAAAAGGTGCTAACTCATTTAATGGATTTTCCCTATATCCTTATGTAACATGGGATAAAAAATGATCGCCAAGGTTATAGCAAACAGATTGAAGAAAATCCTCCCTAAAGTCATCCCGGAGAATCAAGGTGGCTTCATTCAGGGTAGGCAGCTGATAAATAATTTCATCTTGGTCCAAGAGGCGATCCACTCCAATCTTCATCGAAAAGGAAAAGGTATGGTTATTAAACGCGACCTAGCTAATGCATTTGATCGTTTAAGACATAGATTTCTGTTTGATGTAATGCACAAACTTGGTTTTGCTCAAAAATTTATAAAGTGGATCAGAGCATTTATTTCCGAACCTGGGATTGCAACTTTAGTGAATGGTAGGGCTGCCAATTTCTTCAAACCATCTAGAGGGCTGAGGCAGGGGTGTCCCCTGTCACCCCTCCTATTTGTGTTGCAGGCCTTTGTCCTCAGTTTTCATTTAAACAAGAAACAACAAGATCAAGAGATTGTTGGCCTGTGCATAACAAGAGGGATTAAAAGCATCAATCATGCCCTCTTTGCAGATGATACTCTGCTTCTAGGGGTTGCTTCTCAATTTTCGGCAAGCAAATTCAAACAAGTGCTGGAAGACTACTGTCAAGCATCGAGCAATGAACTAAACAGGTGTAAGTGCCATGTTTATTGCTGGAATATCTTAGTTGTTGCTGCAAGTTCCATAGCCAGATGTCTAGGCTTTGTAGCTTCAGCATATTGGACCTCCTTTAAATACCTTGGGTTTCCCAGCTTCCATAAGAGGGCCATGAGCAATGATTGGCACCCACAGATAGAAAAACTCAAAACAAAAATGTAGGCCTGGGGTTCCTCCTGGCTCAACATTGCTGGAAAATCAGTGCTCATCAAATCTATACTAAGTAGCCTGCCGCTATTTAATTTCTTTGTTCTTCTGGTGCCAATGGGAATCATCAAGAGTATGGAGGAGCTAATCAGGAAATTTCTCTGGAAAGGAGGCAAACATAATGAGAAGAGAATTTCTCTAGTAAACTGGGAAACAGTCTCCAGGCCGCTATAGGAGGGAGGACTAAATTTTAAAAATCTAAGCACAGAGAATTTAGCAATGGGAGCCAAACTGATTTGGAAGATCATAGTGCCAAAGCCAGGATGGGTTCAGCTGGTGCTATGGAGGAAATATTTCAGAGGTCAGAGGCTTCGATGCCTGGGGCAGCCCAATAAACCAAATTAGATCCCCCCTCAGCAATCTAATTTTTAAAATTGGGCTGCTAATAAGAGACAATGCTTATTGGATATTAGGAAATGGAAAACGCATCAGGATATGGGATGACAGCATAATGAATAGGCCTCCTCTAGTGAATTCGAGTCTTAGGAATGAGTTGAAGGTGTGGATGGAGGAGGAAAACTTTAAAATGCTTTGGGACATATCAACTTGGTGTGGAGACAGTTGGGCTGGCTAGAAAATGGTCAACATGCCATCTGCGTGGTAGCCAGACTATGATACACTACTACAGATGCTACATGGAGCTGCGCCGCTACACACAAGAAGAAAAGACTTGAGATACTAGGGAATGAAGCAGATTGGGTACTCGGTGGCTCAGAGCTATGCCAAAATCATGGAGAGACCCCACGTACCTCCTAACCTGGTGCCCTGGACTGGTATTTGGAATTTCTCCACCATTCCAAAGATCAATTTTTTCTGCTGGCTGTTATGCCACCAAAAAATCCTAACAGATGATAGGCTTCAGAAAAGGGGATTTCTAGGGCCATCAAGATGCACTCTGTGCAAAGAAAATCCTGAATCTATTGTTCATCTTTCATTGGAATGCAAATTTATAGGTTTAGTCTGGCATGAGCTCCTTGGAACATCGAAATCTATGCCCATCTTCCCCCACTCAGTCCTAGATTTGTTTGCTGGGTGGTTGGCTAGGTATCCAGGCCCAGGCCCAAAAAACAAGATTGTCAAAATAGCATGGACCGCTCTGCCCAAATTCATCAGCTGGCAAATCTGGTTGGAGAGGAAAAGAAGGATCTTCAGGGATAAGGAGTAGAACTACAAGTTAGTAGCAAATACAATAAAAATTCAGTTAAATGAGTGGTTGAGAGATAAAAATGATGACACAAATATAAGCCAGCATGATATTGAGTTTGTAGCAGCACTCAATCTCAATTTCCAAAAATCGAAAATATCATCCATATGTCTCAAAGATTGGAAAATTAGAAAAAATGATGAAGAATTTCAATCTTGGCTATCCAAACAAACACTCCCCTCTCTTTTCTTTGACGGGGTAGCCAAGGGAAATCCAGGATTAGCTGGAGTAGGAGGACTAATTATGAATCCAAAAGAAACATTCATCCACAGGTTTGCATGGGGTCTGGGCCACACCACAGGCATCCAAGCTGAAGTCATGGCTTTGTTTCAAGGGATAAAAATGCTTAAAGAACTGGGGCACAAGAAGCAATTGTTTTCAGTGATTCCCAAGTCATCATCAATGTAATGGTGACCAATACAAATTTGGCAGACCTTGGACTTGCAAGGACAATTTCAAGAATTAAAGGCATGACAAAGCTCCTAAGTCTAGAATTCTTTCATATCTTGAGAATCAATAACAAGGAAGCAGATGTAGAAGCAAATAAGGCAGCCCAGCTAGACGTTGGATCTATTCTCAGAGATAATGAAATCTCTTGGGAACCAATTCCCTAAAAATTTCTATGTTTTTCTATCTTTTGTTAAATCAGTTCATTTGCATTCATAAGCTTGGGAAATCAGCAGAAAAAATCCATGTGAAAAACTGTAACAAGAGGCGATTCACAAGTGTATGTGTCATGTTTAGCTAGTTGGAGAGATGCCTAGAAACCAGTCTCAGCTCTTGTAACCGAATTTATGGCTTTTTTCCAGATAGTTAATGAAAATCCCATAACTGTTTCTGTAAAAAAAATAAAATCAACCCATGATTTACTCTTTGATAAATATTAATTTTATTTTTAATATTTAATATAGTTTTATGTCATTTCGGCACCATTCATGTTTAAGGTTGGTAAACCATATTATTAAAAAAAATCACCTATACCCAAATTAGATAACTAAAATTTGCCATATATTAGGTACCTGTATCTCTTTTTAATTTTAAAACATTATGATTGGATACATATTATGACATGGAAATTCAATGTTAATCTTTTAAAATAAAATTTCCTCTAATGAAAATAAAATACCAATAACTCACAATTTTGATTGATTTTAGTTCATTTATATTTACAATACAATTTTGAATTAAATAGTTAAAATAAAAATACATCCAAATTAAAATCACAACTAAAATTATATCAAAATCACTCACAATAAATTTAAAAAACCACTTTACAAAGCTGTCACATGTCTTAGTAAATTGAAAATGATACTTTTGAATGGAATGGATGAAAACACAATAGCTAGATTTATATTAAAGCTAGACCCAAAATAAGAAAACAATAAAAGCCCTTGCAACACAAATATGCCAATAACTTTGCAAATTTGAGAGATTTTAAATCTCATAATTTCGGTGTATCTTTTGCTCACTTGATCCTACATCAATTTTTTCCTTCAACCAGGTTTCTTCAATTTTGCATAATGACTATAGCTCATTGAATGGAGTAGCTTCCTTCTTCCCATAGATTCTTGATGTGAAGTTGCTCCATTCCTCTAGTAGTGCATTGAGCACTATGATAGTCATTTCCTTGTCAGACATTATTTCTCCTAACTCATGGAGCTGGTCTCTCATTTCTAACACCCTCATAAAGTAGAGGCCATTCCTTCTTCTTTTGATATCTTCATATTGTAGAGTTCTTTCCTTAACAGGATCACTTCTCCTATAGTGCTTACAAAGAACAATTCTACAAGTTTGTCATATATTTATTTTTATGTTTCTATTTTTGACACATAGGGAATGAGGGGATCCTTGATGGATTTTATGAGAATCCTTTGAGCCCTTACTTCCCCTTTCATGTACTTTTTAAGAGATTTAGATTCTTCCTTTGGAGGTTTTGTGATTGAGCCCTTAACATGTTCCACAACTTCATTTTATATGAGAATTAAATTTTTCCTCTTCTTCCATGAAAGAAATTTTGATGACCCAACCAACCTATTGTCCTCTTCTTCCATGCAAGAAAGTGGGAATAAAGATAAGTTCTTGTGGATATACTCCTTGAAGACAATATCTTCAATCTGCTTCCTTCTTGCTTTTGATGATGATATGATAATAGAATATTTCTTCTTGAAGAAGATGTATTCATTCAAATAGCGATCCTTGTCTTAGAGGGAGATCATCTTGACTTCTTGATGATTTTAACAACTTCTTTCTTCCTTCTTTTAGATGAGTAAAAAACGGTTAGCAAACAAAGGCTACCTTCCAAATAATTTAAGGAGAATAGGGCATATTTAGAGGATTCCATCTCAAGAAACCATAAGAAAGAAAAGGGGGGAAGTAACTAATAAATATTGTTAGAGTATGCATCAAAATCCCGATCCTTGAATGACATGTTGGTTTACACAGGCTCATGAGAGAATATGGGATGGAGGGTAGATTGGCATGGCTAGAAAATGAGAGAAGGGTTTTATCTACTAACATAATATGCGATGGAGGTTATGTCTGAGTTCAGGGAGGCTTTTAGCTTGTTTCACAAGGATGGAGGTGGATGTATCACAACAAAGGAGCTTGGGATAGTAATTCATTCTTTGGTTTGAAACCCCAATGTATACTGGAAGTGGTCTAGATGTTTTATATTCAATAATCCAGTACCGAATACAATCAATCACAAAATATTAGTTCTAATCTGTGTGTAAATGAAACATGTTAAATACACCATTCCAAATTGATTTTGCTAAGGAGAATCAAATAAGTAGATGTGTCTAGTCATTCATCGCCTCCATAGAGAGTAAACAACAACCAGGCCAACTCTCTCCTCAATGACAAAAATTGTCCCATGCCAATATGAAGTCAGAAAGATACATTTAATGATATTCTTAGGCAAAGCGAAAATATGAAGCCAATGTACAGTGATTCTTTGATGAACTGCTCAAACTAGAGTCAACTTGCCTCCTAGGGAAAGTCGCCTGTGTGCCCATGATAAAAGTCTACAATGGATCTTCTCTATAAATCAATTCCAATCCTTAATTCCATAATAATTAGGTTGGATCATAAATCTAAGATATGTAAAATCGACATCCATTGCAGTGCAGGTAACACCAAAAATATGATAAATCTCCAGTACTAGTGCATCATCTGGGTAAGCAGAAATGATATGAGATTTAATATTATTCATAAGGAGTCTAGAGAACGATCAAAAGAGGTCAATCTACCAAAGAGTAACACATCATTGAAAAAGATCAAAGCAGTAACTGTGACTTGTCTACCTACAAACGTGCAGCCAAAATTACATTTAATCCATCCACCTCCATACCTACAACCAAAATTACCTCCCTTATGAATTTTGTGACTAATTCTTCAACAATTCAATCTTTTATCCTCAATGTTTGCTTCTCGCGAAAGTTCTCATAGATATTTTGAAGTAGGCATATTGCCTACCAACAAATATTCTATAATTCGCCTCCACCATCCTTGTAGAAATTATAGTGTATATTTGCAACTACTCATGAAGTTTTATCAAAATCACAAGACACAAACCTACTCTACTACTCTACGAGAGTTAATTCACAATTTAGAACAAAAATTTCATACATGCAATAAGAAATAACACACATGCACATAAAATTTATACTGGGGAAAGTATTATGCCAGGACCCTAATGTTTGCTGGCATTAATATGATGAATACAAATGTATTACAATTGCTTTGCTCAACTGATAACAACCTGCAAGTGAATAACTTGTCTCTCTTCTCAGTGAGAAGCTCTGACCTAGACCTAGTAAATATCTACCTTTTCTTGAGCCCATATTTCCTTGTGTAATTCCTTAATAAACTAGGCCCCTATTGTTTAGGAATTTTTACAAAATGGATTGCGCAATTCGCAAGGTTGATCATCTCACTACATGCAACACCTGTACACTTAAGACTAGTATACAATTGATATTACACTGTCTTGGAATCTCCACCATAGTTGGGGAACTCAAATTATCCATGCACTAGATATTTTGGGTTGATTGGTCAATTAACTAGATGATCACTAAGTTTGACTGAAGTCCCACTGCACAATTGGCCTTCCACTAGTTCCTCAAGTTGTTGGAACTAGTTTAACTGAAAACAACTTGAGATAATTGACTTTGATTGCTAAAAATTAACAATCATACATACTTAACTGAACTCTAACTCCTCCAACTTGAATTTACTGAGTAGACAGGGTGACACAAGCCATGTCACATAATTCAACTGCATCCAATTTGTCCGTTGATTTGGAAGTTCATATTTTCTCAATTTAATCAAGGAAAACTCAAATTGAGAATTTCTTACTGCATTTTTGAAGACTCTCTCTCTGCAAGAAAGGGATTATCAACCACCTCTATCCTAAACCTATGGAACTCAAACTTCCCTCTTGACAAAGATTTTGCCAAAATGTTAACATCTTTCTCCTCTGTCAGAATGGAGTGTAGCAACATCATCTGCCTCTAGACACAATCACGTAAATGATGATGCTAGATAACTATATGCTTGGATTGATCATGAAATACATGATTCTTAGAGAGATTGATGCAGCTCTAATTATCACAATTGGATCCATCATCTGACCAAATAGTCCAACAAGTATCTTTCTCATCCATATTGCCTCACGTGTTTCTTGACTTGCAACCATGTATTATGCTTTTGTCTAGCTGAGCACCACACATATTAGCTTCCTATTGTACCAAGAAACAACTATGGACTGAACACTGAAAATTCCAATTGATGTACTCTTTTGGTCTGATGGACTTCATGCCCAATCTGCATCTATGAATCCATACAACTTCACTCCCTCTTCTCACCTGTACCATAGTCAAAAGTGGGTAGTGCCTCTAAGGTACCGTAAAACATGCTTAGTTGCCTTCCAAAATTGTTTGGTTTACCTAACCATATCTTGGCTTATCTAGTTGACTTCACAACACATATTTGGTCATGTGTTCACAAGATACATGCGTGCACCCACTAGCTACCGATAAATGGTAGCATCCATTTCACCTGAAGTGGCATCCTCCTTCTTCTCGTTGTTCATTAGAGGTGTCTCCATGGGTTTAAAACTCTCCATGTAGAATCTTTGCAATATCTCATTCGTATACTTTCCTTGAGAGACATACAATTCACTGTCACCTTGCCATACTTCCAACCTAAGAAAGTAGTGGATGAGACCCATGTCCTTCATTTCAAATTCCCTTGCAAGGTCCTCCTTGCACTATATGATCAACTACTCATCACTAGTTAAAATACAATTATCAACTTATAAGGCAATAATAACCAATTTACCTTCTATCCAGATGTGGTGAGGATTACACGCGCTTTACTTATTGTGAAGCCCAAACCGATGAGATAACTATTGATCTTGGTGTACAAAGCACAAGGTGCTTGTTTGAGATTATAAAATGCTCACTTGAATCTACACACATGACACTCTTGATAAAATAGCTCAAAACCTTTTTGTTACTCTATGTACACCACCTCCTCAACAACCCAATTGAGAAATGTTAATTTTACACCCATCTAGTTGATATTCCACCCCATCTATGTAGAAAGACCAAGAATTGATTTAATGGAGGAGTACCTTGCTACAAGAGAAAAGGTCTCCTCATAGTCAATTCCCTCAACTTGAGAGTACCCTTTGGCCACAAATTTGGCTTAATACTTCTTTATGTTTTTGTCTATTTCTCGCTTCACCTTGAAGATCCATCTAAAACTCATTATTGATTTATATGCTAGTCTTAGAACCTTTTCCAAAACATTCTTCGCAATGGATTCGTATTCCTCCACCATTGCATCAACCATACAGGTTTCCCTATTTCTTCCTCAAAATAAGATTCCTAAATCTCTATAAGCTTAGTCATAAGAGCCATGTAGCCAGTGTACCTCTCAAGTGACCTCCTTTGCTTACGTAAATTTGAAGGATATCCCGCATTCTCCCTCGTATTGTACACAAGTCAATCAACTTCGTTAGTTATTTTTTTGTCTTCTGTGGAGGTTTTACTTTAGTGAATGTCTCCACTCTCTGATCCCCAATTTGTGGTTTCTCTACAACTTCCTGAGGTTCCTCTTTTGGAGCTAAAATCTCATATTTTAGTGGGATCTAAAGCTCCCTCTCAAGAGAGCACCACATAGCTTTCTGCTCATCAAAATTTGCATCCCTTCATACAACTATAATTAGGAATGATGGCAAGTACACATGTTAGTTTTTGGGTGTTTTTGTTTAACGCTCAAATACCCCCAATTCTGTGATCTATTAAAGCTTTTTCCTTGATTCTTTGGAGACATGGCGGTAAATAGAGGCTACAAAAATCTTGAAGTGTGACACATCTAGCTTTCTTCCTGAGAAATCCTCCTCTATGTAATCATGCCAAGAATCTGATGAGGACTTCAGTTCTGCAAACAAACTGTTGTATTGCATGCCTCATAAATATATTCTCCTAACCTCACTATTAAATTTGGTTAGTTGGCTATTAAATATATTATTTTCAATGTTAGATTTATTTTTCCATCTCATTAACCTCACTGTTGAGCCTGACTATGTTTAGTATATTTGGTTAGTTGGCTATTAAATAGATTATCCAAACGTCACTATTAAATTTGGCTAGTTGGCTATTAAATATATTATCTTTGATGTTAGGTTTAGTTTTCTATCTCATTAACTTCAATGCTGAAGTTTATGGACGTGTAATACCCATTCTAATTTTGGATTTAAATATAACATTAATATATATTATATAAAATGTGATTGATTAGTCAAAACTCGTCAACACTTTAATTTAAGTTGAATTTCCACACAAAAATATTAAATATAAGTAATTAATTATAATTCTTCACTATTTAATTAAAACTTTGTTAGATCTAAGAATTTTGTGATCCATAATTTAGAGAAGTTTTCCAGATTAATCAGATTAGTGATACACCTGTATCTTGGCAGTATCCAACACCATCAATAGGAACCCAACTCGGAAATACCCCTCTTGCTTGTATTATCAATTGAGTAATCGAATCTATTAAAAAGAATTTTCTTCAAGCTTGAAGCCCCCTGCAATATTGATTAACCCTATACAAGACTTTCCAAACATTTAGGAAAATAAATTCTTCTAGGAGCTCCTATTTTATAATGCAATTATGCCCCTAAAAAATAGGAATTTCCTCTTATTTCCTTGGAAAATTCCCAAAATAAATTTCTCTAGTTTATCCTCAAGCCTATACACAAAAAAATATGTACAATGACTAAAATAGATCTATGTCTTCATCCAATATCAATACGAAATTCAAATTTCATGACCTACTAGGGCTAATTTTTAGTAGTTGTAACTAGTTAACTAAGAGTAAGTTAAGTTAACATAAGTCAGACTACTAAAATAAACTCATGAAGTCAAATCTATCTATATTCTATATGTATAGATTAGCTAATTGATAGACACTAGAGCTTAACTCCACTAAATAGCTACATTAAGCCATCAACTAGACCACAACTCATTGCATGCCATGTAACTCGAATTAAACTGACAATGACTCAGTGATAGGCCACATCATACGTGTTAAGTAAAATATAAATTAAGAAACTATGAGATTGAATTTTAATTAGCATGTTTGAATAAGGCACAATTCAAATAAGCCATTAATTACTACATTTTCAGCACTCCCTCTTAGTGAGGAAGAGATACTTAAAAGGACATCATCCACCTAGATCTCTCTTCAAGTCTACCAAGTTCTTTGCTACTGCAATTTCTCCCTCTGAACTAGCAAGATACATGTACCCTTTGTATCTGGGTGTCTTCTTCACGGTACTAGGGGGCTCTCTTCTCTTATAAGCTCCCTTAACCAAATCTTATAACCACTTGGATTCAACATTCCCTATACTATAAGTCTCTAACTGAGTGGTTCCTTCACTCGCCCTTGCCTATGGTCCTCCTCCTCATCCTTCTAGTCAGCCCAAATGCTAATTAGACTAGATTGAAACTAAGATATTGGTTGACACTTCATCTTGAGATATCTATCCTTCTCTCGCACAACCACCACATCTATATGAGAACTCTCTGTGTTTCTTCTCAAGGATACACATCGATCAACCTCCAACATGTAGAGGTTCTCGATCCTTACACCAATCTATTTGGCTTGTCCCGACATAGAATTCTTGAGGTAGGACTTCCCTTTGATGAATACAAAATCATACCCTTTGTCTTCAATGACTGCTATTGGGATAAGGTTCTTCTTCAATCTTGGGACATGCATCACATTCTTGAGATAGAGGACTAAACAAGACTTCTTCTTAAAGCTTATTGTACCAACTCCTTTGGTCATATATATGCCATCATCTCTAAGCTTGATATGTAATTGCATTTATTTTTCCTCCAAGATGTTGAAGAACTCTTTATTCCCTGCCATTTCGACTGAAACCCCTGAGTAAATATACCACATACTACCTTGAACTGAGCTTGTCATGCAAGATATTAGAGATAAATCCAACTCCAGCTAATTGGATGAAGCTTATCCTTCTATAGGTGTTGCAACATTCTTATTGGATATCTTGTTTGGATATTTTATAGCATAATGTCCAAATTCATGAGAACGAAAACCTTTAATTTTGCTAAGATCCTTATTTTTCTTGCCTCCATTCTGATTAGATTCAGGCTTACCTTATAACTTCTTTCCTTTTGATTTCTTCCCATTGCTAGCTAAATAAAATTTCTCCTCCTCATTAACTCTATCTAAGACTCCATATCTTCTATTCCTCATTTTCTCTTCCTGCACGAGATTTGATCATAGCCTCTCCTAATTAGGGAGATTATCTCTTTTATTCACAACATTGTGGAAACTATGCCAAAATTTTTGACGACCAAGAACAGGAAGGCTCACCATTTATGATGATGGAACTATTTCTCCAACACCTACAAGTTCATTCCTTCACTTAAGCCAACCTGGAAAGATATGTGAGAATAAGCTCATCCTTTCCTCATTCTAATTCTCCTGAATTCATTCTTCAAATAATTTTTTTGGCATCACTATTGCTTTTGAAAATATCAATAAGGGGCTTCCACATCTGGAATGTTGTCTCCTTTCGATGCAATTTGGAACAATATTGTATCTAACTCCTTCTAGGATCATCCTCCTAGATTTGATAGTATCCTTCCCCCATTGAGCTAGTGGTTGAGCATTTGATGCAGGAGGTTTAGGATACCAATCTTGATGTATTTGAAAAATCCATTATCATCTAGCATAACCTCCATATTATCCTTCCATGCACATAAATTTGAAGTTCCTTGTGGGGCGTGCTCTGTTCTCAAACCATAGACTAACATGATTCCCACACTTGAATATTTCCTACACCAACTGATATCCTCTTCAAACAACTTTGAATATGATCAAGGAAATTGGTCTCTATATTATTTTCAACTCTAATACCATGTATAAAATACTTGGAACCTTGCAAATACTGATGAGAGAAAACTGATATGCAAAAGACACAAGATTTCTCTACCAAAATTCTACCAAAAAGAAAAAAAGTGAATAGAAACACAATCACACATAGAATTTTATCTAGGAAACATAGCTAGGAAAAACCCCTCTTGCTTGAATTATGAACTGAGAAATATGATCTATTACAAAGAATCTACTTCAAGATTGAAACCCCTTGTAATAGTGATCAACTCTCTACAAGACTTTCCCAACACTAAGGCAAGTAAGGCCCGCTAGGAGATCGTATTTCCTAGTGCAATTCTACCACCAAAAAATAGGAGTTTCCTCCTATTTCCTTACAAAATTCCCAAGAAAATTTTATTTTCCTAATCCTCAAGCCTCTACAAAAAAACCTATGAACAATGAATAAATATATTTATTCCTTCATCCAATCTCAATAGGAAATTCGAATTGCATGACCTACTATGGCTAATTTTATCAGCTGCAACTAGTTAAATGAGAGTGAGCTGAGTTAACAGAAGTCAAACAACTCAAATAAACACAAGAACTCAAGTCTATCACTATTATATTACTAGAGATTAGTTGACTGACAAAAACTAGAGTTTGACTCCATTGGATAGCTAATTTTAGCCATCAACTAGTCCACAATTCACTAGATGTCATCTAACTCAAATTAGTTGACAATAACTTAGTGATAGGCCACATCACATGTCAAAGAAGCATTTCATTCAAATTAGCATCTTTGACTAGGGCACAAGTGAAAGGATCCATTCCTTGCTACATTTTAAACATATCCATTTATGAAATTAAAAAATAACAACTTCCTCCAAGTGATTGGGTCTGCATTGGTCCTCAAAAGTTAGTATGAACCAACTTTAAGAGATCCTTTACTCTATAGGATGCACCTTACTAAGATTGTCCCTCTTTTTCTTTGTATAAGTACAACACTCATATGCTTCAATTAGTTCATGGATGGAAGGAAGACATATTACCATCCTTTTCTAATACAAAACTTCAAACTAGAGAAATGATGATAAGAACAAAAGATCAAAGAAGAAGAGTTCAGAAGATAGCTAAAGAGAAATGATTAAATATTGAAATCGCCAGGGAAATTACAAAAACGTGAGAAGTTTGGGACTGAGTTATGATTAAGGGAGATTTTGACATGATTAAAAACTACATAAGTGAAAAGGGTTTCTAAAGAACTTTCTATCACAGTGGATGGAACCCACTTCTATGGGTAGATGGACTTATCTATATAGATATTATAGTGAATTTTTTTATTTAATTATTGAGTAAAGTGAATTACAAAAATCATGAATGTAAATGAATGAAGAATACTTCATCAATAAAATGGCTAAATAAAGAATAATGAAAAGGAAGAAACGGTAGAAAATAATATTAATGACCCAAAGATGAGGATGCAAACTTCTACTCTAAAAAATGATTGAGGAAAGTGAAAGAAATTGGAAGGAATATTAAACATGGAACCACGAGCATAAAACAAAATAAAATGGAATAAAGTAGTATAAAAGAGGCATTGATTAAGAAAATAAAAATGAAGATATATGAAAGAATAAGGACATGAGACAATTTAATAATAGTATTAACTTTTTTTCAATTTGAGATTCGACATTTCCAAGTAGTTAAATGTTTTTTACTAGATAATATTTCTATGTGGAACGTAAATGATTTTAATATTTATTTAGTGTTTTTATAAAGGACTACGTTGATCAAATTTTGAAATTTTATTTATCTAGTTCAAATGATTTTGACCTAAGGATGATGAGGAAAGTATAAGCCATTGAAAGGTTCCTCATCCTCTAAATACCATTTTGTAGTGCATGGTTTATGTTAAGCCAAAATGGCTTCTCATGACGATGGAATGCTTTTGGTAATTTGAAACCACCTAAAGTTTCTTAGCAATCCTAAACCAATAGTATTTATTGTAAATTAAAACCAATTGATGTGATGTTTGCGGTAAACTAAAATTACTCGAGGATTGCAGTGTTCAAGGGTGATTGAATGCAAAAATAATAGCACATTGTTTGGATAATCCAAAATAAAAGCAATTTGACATTGATCATGATGCAACTCCAATGAGATTGTTTATGTTGGTAGGTACAAGATGAAAGTTGAAGTTAGTTAAAGATGAAATAAAAATAATTAAGGAGAAGAATGGAGAAGACTAAGGATGGAACCAGGAAAAGTAAAGGACAAGTGAAGGGAAAGTAAATAGCAATGATTATGTATTGAAATGACAAGTTATTTTTCAAGGCAACTATGAAGAAATAACTTCTATGTGAATCATAACTAAGAAATAACTTCTATGTGAATCATAACTAATGTCTCAATTATGTAACGAAATTTTGTTGAATGAGAACAACCATTAAATTATGCTTGTTAATGTTATATGAGGAGGAATATGAGAATTTTGGGATGTAGTTAGGGATATAGTAATGAACTTGTTTACACAAGAATAACTAATTTGACATATATCAATATAAGATATTATTAAATCCAACATATATAATTATTTCACCATATCTTGTGTTAGATTTGTGTACTTCTCATGAATTCCTTCCCCAATATTTGAAAATTGGGTTACGAATAAACTATAGTTTAACTCGCTAATTCTAGAACGAGTTATTTCTCTATTTATCTTATGATGTACCAGATCTAATAGATGATTCCCTACATTTTTAGTTAGTTTATTTTATTTTTTCATTTTTTCAAACTAAGATGATTTTTATATTGTTTTGCTAATTGTAACTTATCCATATATAGACTGACAAGTTAAGCATAGACGAATTGATATATATGATGTTTATCTATCAAGCTATGAAGCCCATTTATGAAACTATGCCTAAAGAAGAAGGAATATTTGATCATTGGTAAAAAACGATTTTATAAATTTAATTATTACACAAATTTCTCTAGTTTGACTAGTTGTTGACATAGTTCAATATTTTAGAATTAATGTTGAAACACTAATTCTCTGGATGAGATTGGCATAAGAATCAACATTGTTATTAATACCCCAGGATTTTGTACATGCAAGTAATAAATATGCATATAATAAATAATAATAAATGTTTTGTACTTTTATGACCATAGTGGAGTTCAATTGCAAGCCTAGGCTTTACAATTCTTATGCAATAATGTAAAAAATTAAACTAGTATATTATCTTTATATTCGATTTACTTTTAATATATGAAAAAAAAAAAGAAAATGGTGAGCATAGTTAATGCTATTCTCTAATTTATGAAAAATATAATTTATATATTGTGGGCCTAATGGTTAAGAGCATGTGTTTCCTCCTAAGAGGTCACAGGTTCAAAACCAGAGGAGGGTAGAGTATGTATGCCTTCGTAGACTTAGCAGTCAAATCACTGCGCGGAGGTGGGTCCCTTGTCCCACAAACAAGGGGGTCTCATACACCAATTTGGTGTCTGGCTTGGCTGTGACCTTAAAAATGGATATTATTATATTATTTAGAATGACTAAAGTTTTGATATTATTGTTTAAATTGTTAATTATTTTTATACTTATTTATACAAAGTTTATTTTATTTTTTCATTTTTTCAAACTAAGATGATTTTTGTATTGGTTTACTAATTGATAATCCATATATAGACTGACAAGTTAGGCATAGACGAATTGATATATATGATGCTTACCTATCAAGCTATGAAGCCCATTAATGAAACTATACCTAAAGAGCAAGTAATATGTAAACATTGGTTAAAAAAGATTTTATACAATTTAATTATTACACAAATTTCTCTCGGTTGACTAGTTGTTGACATAGTTCAATATTTTAGAATTAATGTTGAAACACTAATTCTCTAGATGAGATTGGCATAAGAATCAACATTGTTATTAATACCCGAGGATTTTGTACATGCAAGTAATAAATATGCATATAATAAATAATAATAAATGTTTTGTACTTTTATGATCGTATAATAACTAATAATAATAAATGTTTTGTACTTTTATGACTATAGTGGAATTCAATTGCAAGCCTAGGCTTTACAACCCTTATGCAACAATGCAAAAAATTAAACTAGTATATTATTTGTATATTCGATTTACTTTTAATATATGAAAAAGAAAAGAAAATGGTGAGCATAGTTAATGCTATTTTCTAATTTCTTTCCTATATTGAAAAATATAATTTATATATTGACAAATAAAATGACTAAAGTTTTGATATTATTGTTTAAATTGTTCATTAAAAATTATAAATCTCAAAACTCGTAATTGAAATACAAAATAAAATTTATTAAATTTATGAATACAAATTTTTATACTTATTTATGATATACATATTTGTTATTTAGATGTATAAAATACTCAAATATTATTAATAATCTAATAATAACTAAGTAGAAGATAATAATTTCTATTTTTAGATTATGACTTCTCTCCCAAATCAATTTCGTATTGTTTCACAAAATAACAATTCTCTTTTTGAAATATGATTTAAATTCCAAATCCATTTAGAAATCAAATATTAAAATTTAATTCCAAATTGTCATTTAATTTTTATTTATTTAATTAAATTAAACATATTATATTATATTATAACTAGCAATTGTCCCAAAAGGTACAAAGAGAGGCCGATAGGATTATTAAATTAGAATTGTTGAATTTCTCTAGAAGAGATGTTGGTTCAAGTGAATTATTAGGCAGTATAAGAGGACCCCAAGTTTAAAATCACTCTTTTGAAATTGATTACCCATAAATTAACCAGAACACTTAAAATAAACAGATCCAAACCAACGAATATGACGCCCTGGAACCGCCAAAATCATGGAATGTAATAATTATAAGAATTTACATATCTTTTTAGTGTAAAATTACCTTAAGTTAAAAAACGGATAATGTCAACACGTTCACAACCTCTGGCTTTGTAGCATGAAGAGCATTTCAACAAATTTTAAAAATTAAATAAGGTGAGACTAAATAATTTGAATGATGCCATGAAATGGAATGGAATGCAAACGAAGACTCGGTCCTATAGTAAAGCCTTACCCTTTACTTCTTTACATACTTGAGCAAACAGAGCTCTTTCATTTAACATCAAACATGTGAACCCAACAGCACCAGCATTATCGTCTTTCTTTTGCCAGAAGGAAGATAGTGAAACAAGATATTCACAGCTCAAAATACTGAAATAAGTAGGGACGGCAATAAATTTAAATATTTTTTCAACATAAAATTAGAGAATGTTGAAGAGTCCGATGGAGTAAACATGATTTTTTTTTTTTTAATCTAGGATAATGGGTAACTGGTGAGAGTTATCCTGCACAGACACGATGAGCACCTACACTATAAACCTAGGCTAGGTGCAACAACCTACAAGGTGCACAATAGCAATTAACTTATGCCTCAATTTAATCTAGGATAATCGGTAACTGGTGAGAGTTATCCTACACAGACACAATGAGCACCTACACTATAAACCTAGGCTAGGTGCAACAACCTACAAGGTGCACAATAGCAATTAACTTATGCCTCAACAAGAGGCGAGACGTAAGATCTGGGTCGCCTACTCTTCTAGCCAAGACACAATAGGTCATATATATACTCAATGAGATTTGAACCTTCATCTCCTGGGTTTCACCCAATGAAACTTACCGTTATACATATTGACAACTTTTGGGTTTCCAAAATGTAGAGCATTTCAGCACATTGAAAAACCCTCGCGAGTTGACAACAATACCTCACATGGAGAAACACTCTACACAATAATTTCACCTTAACTATAGTACCCATGTTCTTAGAATTGACCCCAAAAACTTTTCTGCAAACTTTTCAAGATGCCAGTTTTGGGCAAAATGCACAAAACTTCACCTTAATTTTTTAAGATTTCAATTCCAGGGAAAATAAATTACAAAATAACTTAAAAGGCACAGTTTTATTATAGACGTTTGAATTTTTTTCACCATATCGTTTAAATGTTTTTCACCATATCTACTCTTGGAGGTTCTAAAATAGAAATGGGCAAAACCCTAATGGTGTTAGGTAACTTGTTAAAAAAGGAAACACTGAAAAGTTCAATACCGTTGGCGATGCGGTTTCTGTACATGTAATCACCATCGAAATTATTTCTTAAAAGATCAGGAAAATAAAAAAAATTGAACACAGACACTAAGGGTTTCAACACAGAACAGATACAAAAACTCTTTGAACGACCTCTAGGAAAGCAAACCATTCATGAAGGACCATGGACCGAGGGGATTGAAAATGTCTGCGAAAGAGTACCTGATATGGAAATGGTTTTTTTGTGATCAATTGTCTGATCAAACCATCTATTTGATTAATTGAAACAACCCAAATTGTGAAAACATGCAATTGATGATAAATTATCCGTGCCAAAAGAATAGGAAACCCCTGGCAGACTTATGATGTTCTGGGTGTTTCTAATTTCTTTGGCAATTTCCTTGGAAAGCAGCTTTCAACCTCAGTAAGTTTTGCACAGATGGCATTTTAACCTCGGTTAACTATCTTCTCGGCCTCCAAGAAACAACAGTTCTCTTATGGGGCAAGAGCTCATGGAACTCTGTCAATAAACCACTTCATGACTTAAACATAAGAACAACCGCTTTGTGAGTATGTAATTGTTACAAAAACGCGAGCAACTTCTTCACAATCGTAATTCAAAAATCAGGAGCTACCCTTCTACCCTTTGCTCAGTCTTCAATCAATTCTTCAAAGGAAGGCTAACATTTCCCTGCACACGAGTAGGATTTTGATATTAATTACAGCATTGTCATCCTTCTATTTATCAATTCCAAACCCTCCTGCCAACAAAAAAATTTACCCCAAAAAACCTGTCAATTAAAAAAATACAACTAAATTTTAAAAGGAGATATCTCTCTCACAGAATTTCTGATCTTAGCCCAACTGTCCACCTTTACAGACATAGCCGCATAATCCCTTTGTTTCTTCAAACTTGCCGAAGGAGATTTTCTGTCAAATACATGGTGCAAAAAAACGGCTTCCTGAATATGCTCGACAATCTGCTAGAACAGGCAATAACACAAAGAGCAAAAGTCAGAATTTCACTAGCGGGATATATACAAAATGATGATCTTCCTAATTTCTTCCAGAGAATTTGAAAATCAATTAATTATATTTCATCAGATTTCATCTACAAATAAAAACCCATCACTATACTTCCATCAAAAAGGAGAAAACCATCAGGAATATTGCATCAAAATCTTCGAAAAGTTACAAAATATTAGATTTTCATATAATGTTATTAGCGTACCTAGATTACTGAATCTCTCGTCCATTCTTTGAGCTTCTCAGAGGTAACTGGCGGGCACGCTTTCATTTCCTCGGCACATGCTAGCTCATCTACACAAAATGGGCAATGAATCATCCCGGTAATGTGTAACAACTACCTGTAAACTCGACAATGCTTAAAAAATCTTCAAGCTGCCAGTTTTGGCCAAATTGCACAAAACTTCACCTTAATTTTTTAAGATTTCAATTCCATGGAAAATAAATTACAAAATAACTTAAAAGGCACAGTTTTATTATAAATTTCAATTTGGCGGAGGGATTCATGGCTTTGTAGGTCGGTCCTTCAAAAGTTTCGATCAGAATGTTTTATAGAAATTTGATTCCCGGACAGTTAAAATAGGAAAGATACAGCCAGAGCCGTAAATAGCTATTATATAGCTATTATTTCCAATATGCCGAGACTCTGTAACTGAGAAAAGCATTCGAACAAAAATGGTAATCTGGCCTTTTGCCAAAACGAGCACTCCGGCTTTTTTGATTTTCCGTTGTTTCTTTTCCTGGTTAAGATTTTTTCTGGTTCAGATCAATGGATTAAAGTGGCTCATCTGATCAAATGGCTCAGAGTAAACGTGTTGACGAAAAGTTAATGCATAGGAAAGGCCTATCAGCCTAATTATATATATATATATAATATTATATATATATATATATAATATATATATATATATAATATATATTTTATTTATAATTTTAAAAAATTTAATTTATAACTATTTTTATAAAAAATAATAATCAAAATCTACATTTAACAAATCATTCAACATCTAAATAATCAAACTAACCCCCTCTCTCCATCCATCTATATATATAGATAATAAAAATAAAATCATCATTTAACATGTCATTCAACATCGAGTAATGAAATTGTAACCAAACTTGTATATGATATAGCATAATTACTCCTTTTGTGCTACCATCCCATCCCATCCCATAGATGGGCCTCACACCTGCCACTCAACCTGTTTGTGAATTCATTTTCAATCAATCTATTTCTACATTGCCGTTATCCAAATAATATAAATAACCACTAACTACCTTATCACACTCAATATATTTCTACATTACAGTTATCCAAATAATATAAATAACCCTTAACCACCTTATACCTACCAGATGACCAAACCAAACAAGGAGAAGGCAAGGGAAAAACCATTTGTTTTAGAAAACCAATTAAGCAAATAACTCTGTAATTAGCATTACTACCTTATGTTTAACTCCTTCAGAAAAATGAAATTTGAATAAATTGATATCTTACGGTAGGGATTCTTGTGACGAAATGGTGAAAGACCTAGTGAGTAAAATATGCGAACTACGACCCTATAAATAGCTTCACCAAGTGCTAGTGAGTAAAATATGTGAACTACAACCTTGTGTTGTATTAATAGTCTGTTCACACATGAATAATAATCCACGGATAAAGAGTCGATTGTGGTAAGCTAAAGGGAGGGTTCACCATAGCACTTCCACGCTTTCTTTGTTGATTGATGCTCCCCTACTGATTGTAGGTCTCATGGATGGAATATTACTTATACTCAATAAGCTACATTTAAACCAATGGCAGAAGCACGAGAACCGATGCTAGTGCATAATAGTGAGCAACGACAGTATTCAACCCGTTGCTAGAATTAAGTATTCTATCGATTCTGATTTGTATTCTTATCAATGACATAATGAATCTTTGCAGATCAGTGTATATTATATAACAGTTAGTGTATATTGTATAATGGTTAGGTAGGGAGATTTGGTCTTAAAAGGGTTCGATAGAGAGATTTGGTCTTTAAAAAAGTTTGAAAAACTCCCAATACTATTTCTTAAGTTGGAAAAAAACAAAATGCAATAAACCTTAAATTTAATCGAGTGAAGTAAACTAACTTAGATTCATACTAATTAATTACCTATATAAAAACAATTATACAAAATCTATAGCAGTAGTACAGTACCAATGAGTGTCTCATGTTACCCTATACCATTACCCCTCCCTATAAAATGCCTCCATCACCTTTCTTTCCTCATTAATTACTCATTGTGACTGTCCATTCATCAGTGAAGAACACCAACAGCACACCTGTGACCAAGCATACTAATTTTCATTGGCAGCAAGCATAAAAGAGTGGTTGTGTCATTGTCTAAGTCAAATTGTCTTGGATATCCTTTCGATATATTGTTGGGAAAGATTTTAGACTTTGCACAAACATATGCTAATATTTTATGAGCCCCATACCAATGTTTAAGGAGGATAGCTTAAATTTGTTCTTGTAGCACCATTTATAGTCCATGTAACAACAACAAGAGGATTTGTGTGCTCAATCTTCTCTATAAAAGCGAGATGTGATAAGGCATACACATGACTCTTGTAACATGTGATGTGGGATATGCAATTTTCCATTGATGGAAACATTGTAAAATTTGTATATTGTAAGAGCCCTATCCTAGGGTCTTCTAATAGATCTATTTATCTAGAATTTAAATGCAGCCACATGAAATAATTTACTTTGTTACAAGACTTTTAAACAATGAAAACTTTATCGTTTACATCCTAAATCCTTATAACTTATAGTGAACATTCCATTTTAACAAATTTACATGAACAAAATATAGAGGAATACCCGTATCGGTGGCTATTGGAGATGCCTGTGAGTTGTTTCTCTTGCTAAATGTTCCTCTTGACTAACCCAACTGGATTTACCTCCCAGTGAACTAGGAAATAATCCCTAGCCCAGGAAACCTCCATAGGTTCCCTAGCCCTCTGAGCCCAAGTCCAACCAGATGTAGTGTGTGTGTGTCCAAGATGAATGATCCAAACCAAGATGAACAATATTTCCCTCCTCTCAACAACCTAAGAAACCTCCACAGGTTCCTAAGCTCTCTAAAATCACAACAAATCCTAAAATCACAACCAACCCCAAAATCATAAGCAAGGCCCAACATCCCCTTTTCTCCCTTCCCCCTTTCCTTTTTATACCCTCCCTTTCTTCTCCATCCCAACCATCTCTCATTAATGTCATTAACTTCTCATCCATCATTACAGTTGACTTCTCTTCTCCCAAGTAAAGCTGGGAGTACATTTGGAAATTTTACATGAATATAAAACTGGGAAATTAATGGGAGAGGACCATGTCTTCTCCCAAGTAAATATGAAAGTACATTTGGGAATGTGAGATGAATATATATATATTGATAATTAAATGGACAAGACTATGCATTCTCCCAAGTAAGTGTCAGGGTACATTAGGGAATGTCAGATGAATATATATATTAATAATGAGTTGAAGGGGACCATGTCTTTTCCCTAGTAAACGTGAGGGTACATTTGGGAATGTGAGATGAATATATATATATTATTTGAAATAATGGAAGGAGACCATATCCTTCCTAAGATTCAATTTGAGAAGGTAAGTTGGGTATTTGAATAATAGAAATCATGAATTTTATATTAAACAAATATTCTGAAGATAATTTAAAAATTAATAAAAATTGCAGGTTAAGATTTAAGTGGGGCATTACATACACCCATCCTTCAGAAAACTTCGTCTCGAAGTTAGAATGAAAAGATACAAGGATTTCGAAAGCATAGCAAATCAAAGAGAGTTATAGTAATGAAATTTGATAATTCAGACAATGACATTACTTCCCATCAAGAGTCTCCAACTAATATATATCCTCCTATCCATCTTGACCTACTTCCATTCCCACCCTATCCATCCTTTGTTTCTTTATTACTGGCAATGGCCATACTAACCACTGATAAAATTGACATGGTGGAAGCGTCGAATACATCGAACTAACTTCCCTAACAGGAAACTGACAATCATCATCACACCTCTAGGGGAGTGTGTCCACCACTTCCCTCCCAGGATTCCAGGTTTTAGAGGATACACGGTGGGAAGTGCCTCCACCCCTCCTTCAGAACTAGGGTCAACGCCCTAACACAGACCACACTACAGAGCTGGTTGGACTTGTCATTGAATAATCCAGTCAGGTCATCTTGACACCTATCATTTGCATTTTACTCGTGTCATAAGGGTGCATATCAAGTAGATACCAAATGTAATAGATCAATGTACATCGTACCTTTCCTCATTGGTCATTTCAACCTTCCCTAATGGAATAGTAGATCTTGGTTATCATACGATTCTTTCCAGTCTATAGTTTAGTTCTCATCCATGCATATATATAACCACAAAATAGATATAGATACATGATCTTAAACATCATGTTTACTAAGCCCAATGTCCACATGTCAATTTTTATTGTTGATACTGGAAATAGATATTACATTAGATAGATCATAATTTCTATAAGTCATTGATTAGATAAATCATATCTATATAAGCCTATACGATTGAACAATAACTTTGACAAGTCATGCACTAGATAAATTGTAACTAAGTAAGTCATACATTTGCTCATACATCCAACATTTCCATCATCAATACCAAATCCATCAATTGATTTTCAAGTGTCCAACCAAATGTATATAATGCTCATAAATAACAACATGGAATTGCAGAATAGAACCTTAACATAGGTGGCTATCTATGTTAAAATGGGCATCATAAACGCTCATGTGACATCCTTGTGGAACTCCTCAAATCAATTAGAGTTGAAAAAAATTCAACTGTCTGACATGGAAAATAGCATTTGAACCTAGATATGCTATAAGGTGGTACCAAAACCAAAATAATGGCAAGCAATGGATTAGTGCACTATCAATTCCACTAGAAGGTGCTAGTATAAGTTTCATGCATATAGTTTCTTTGAAACCTTAGTGAATATAAAAGTCCCACTCTTCCAACTTGATGGTTTTTCATCTTCCAAACCAATTAGTTAATCTTGAAAATGAAAGACTCAAAACTTCAAAATTGTTTCCAACATGATTTTCATAATTTATTTTTTTTGTAAATTGGGACAAATGTCCTCTAAATGTCAAAGGTTCAAATTTATATTAGTACTAAAATAATTTCATGACATATAATCTAGCTCACAATATGACTAGACAAACGAGAAATAATTAAACGAATGGAATAATTGCCTTTGCCATGCTGCTATTAGTATTTCCCTTCTAAATGGCACCTCATTTTTAAAGATGCCTACTCGTTTCAAAAGATGCCAGTGACCACAAAAGTGGCGAAGAAAGCTGAGGGTCCTTTTTTCCAAAACTAGAGACACATTACTTTTCATGCCATTTTATTCAACGCTAGAATAAGGGTAAAAGTGTATTATAATATTTTCATTGGTCTTTCATTAACTAAATAATCTTCCATTTTAAAATCCCAAATTCTCTACAAATTGATCTTCTTATTTAACTTAAGATCATTAAAAACAATTATCACAGTAAGCCTTACACAATTCCATGGTATTAAATATATGTTTTTACTAGAAAATTCCACCACTCGTAGAATAATCATTAATGTGACATATAGGATATTTCAACACATCCTAATCTGAATTCCCATGCTTCATAGTTGCTTACTTCTTAGACTCGATATTTGTTATTATGACTTCCTCCATGAAGAATGACAAATATAACATCTAAAATATAATCCTACTGTCCGAATGGAAAATCTACTATATCTTAAATAAGAATAATGATAATCTACTATCAACAAAATTAAAAAAGGAACCCTCATATGTAAAATAGAACTGATTTCATTTTTTTTTTAGAGTGGGACACATTTGCAATGAGGAGGAATGGTATGGGACTGGTATATCTGAGCTTCATATAAACTGCTATGCTAAAATTTTTGTCTTATCCTATGCCCATAGATGAAGGGAACTTGGAAGAACAGTTCAAGTAGGTATACCAGAACATAAAGAAGGAACACTTATTTATCAGGGAGGATCTGATTTGTGAATATTGATGCAAACCAACACAAGGATGCTCCCACATGTGCTCTCTAGAATGGTCTTCATCATCATGGTAGCAGGAAGAGGGTGCACTTTTCATCAGTGCCTTCAATTCGAATGTCAAAATCCTTTCGTATTGAAGGAACTTACTTTAGGCACTCTCTTGTAGCTTACACCCAACAGAAAAGCACATGTTATGGGCTACTCTTGTAGATATTTTCGAGAGATATATGTAACAACATATGAGGATAGATATTATGAGAATGTTTCAAATCAGACTTAATTTCAATCTGTTTATTTCAGCAGTTTCAAACCCATGCAGCTCATGGTCAATGGTAGTGCTATTCAAGGCAAATTTGGTTGCTCCATATGGAATGATGCTAAGCTGCTTATGCATATGCATGACGAGTATCTGGAGGAGGATTAGAAAGTAGCTAGTAAGGAGAGATGTTACTATTTCTAGACAACATGTCAAGTATTTCATGGAGTCATAACCGAGCCTTATATCTTCCTATTTCCAGTTGACTAGCATATATATGGGAAACATGAGTTTGAAGTAAAGACATGCTTCCTAAATTGGATTTGTCTTTATCCATCATTATCTAGAGAACTTACTTACACAAGGAAAACAAACTGTGTTAGGGTTGGATTTGCAAAGAGTTGATCTTTGTCTTTGATATTCAATCTCTATTTTACTTGTAATCATCAAAAGGCATGGATAATGAATGAAGGTTGGGCACCTGGTCTACAGATTTCCTCTCTGTTTTGTGTATCGATCTCTATTATTGATGTTTGCAGCCTTCTCATTCAAATCTGATTAAGTCAATTTTATAAGATTGTGTGGGTCCCTCTCCCTGGTTTTAATGGAATTGTTATGAATCTAAGTAGTTTTCCTTCACCCCAAGGGTTTGTAGCTTAGGAAATTTACCACTGATATGAGTTTGGGTGACTAGGATAGGACATGTTTTCCAAAATCTAATGACATTACAACGGTATGATGCTCATAATTTAGACCCAACAATGGGGCATCAGATTACAGATAAGGGATGAATATGATAGAAGAAAGGATTGAAAAGGGGCCTAACGAGAGTATGACACCAAAGGATATTTCATCTAAAAGATACACTGCTACTCTTGAATCATTGAAGGAAAATTATGGCCTGGTCCTGTATTTACAATTGCATAACTGCCAAATTGATGATGAGAGAGCTTCCAAGTTGTTCTTGGCTATGGAGCATAGTGACACAATCACGTCAGTAGACTTGTCATATAATTTGATCACATATGATGGATTTCGTTCTCTGACAGAACTTTTGAGAGGAGGGTCAATCCCAAGTTTGATTTTTTTTAGATGTGCATGGGAATCTAATCAGTAGCAAAACACATGACCTACTAGATGGGATTTAGCATGTTCACAAGATATTGAATATTTATCATGATTCATATTCCTCCAAATATGGAGAATACCTTTCCAAATTATATTAGGAAGTTGGTACAGAGAGAGCAGTAAACCTTTATCATAGTAAATGGTCAGCCGCATGCATAGATAATGGTGACAACTGGTTCTTATCGAAAGCCAGTACCTATGGTAAGAGTGCTTTTGCACTCAAAGATAGGGTATAGTCTACTATTGAAGATGTGAAAGTTGAAGGAACACTCAATACATCAAGATTGGTTGTGTTAAAGGAAATTTCACACTTAGCATCTCAAGAGCTTTCTTTTCAATTGCCAAATGAAATTTCAAGGCAAAATCATATTGAGTATCTCGAGGGTGTGAAATATTTGGTCAACAATTCCCAACACTCGTTTCTATTCTAGACATGGAGCCTTCTCAAGGGGCTGATGTTGATTGTGGAGCTGGATTGCATCGAGTTTCCATAGTTGAAGTTATATGTATCATTATGTTGCCTTGCTTATCCTTCATGGAGGAACATATTATTTCAAGTGATGTCTTGGCAAAACTGTTGAAGCTTTTCAGTGACTTCCCACAAAACAATATATTGCATTGTGTTGTTGTTCGTTTTTTCAGGTATATCAAAATTTCTTATTAGAATTATGGTCTATTTCTTTGAGTTGTATGGCTCAACTAATGCTTTAAAAATAGGTTGTATTTTTTCTTGCAATGGTTTACTTCTCTTTATAGCTATAGCTTTCGCTGTTTCTACACACTACTCCGTACAAAACAAGATAAAAAAATCCTGGATCAGAAAACATTTTTACTGGGAATTTCAATATCTACTACATGTTGTATTGATAACGTGTAACAAATGTCAATATGTGTTTCCATAGTTGAATTTGTCCTTACTCTATATCATCTATATATGTAATGTTGTCAAGGTTAAATTCGAGAATAATCTCACTTTGAATTGCTTTTCATTCTGTATGTGATGGATGAATGTGACAAGCTACAAACCATAGGATGGAGGAGAAAGCACTTATGCCTAAAAATGAGTTAGTGAGGCTTTATCTATGGCTATTTTGTTGTAGTCCAACACAATACTTTTCTGGTCCCTGGTAAAAGATTCATGTTTGCCTTCTTTTCTAGCAAGGGAAGGAATCAAATTCGTTGGCCTTCATTAGAGTAGACGACCTAGGTAATCTGTGTTTTTGCGTAATATCTTGCAATATTTTTAACAAATGAGAAGTTTCCATTTCGTTTCTTGGAAGAGAGTAAACTTTAAATGAAACTTATAACTATTGCTATAAGAGAACATATAGATATGTAAGACTAGGTATGTCATGTTGAGACAAAGGCCCAAAGGCCACTTTGCAATATAAGATAAATAGAGATAAACATATGTATAATTTTCTTAGCTTGATAAACAAATCAATTAGCTATTTTAATTGCGATAATGAAGAGGATATGAACCTTATTGTATATGCTCACTTCTTTTTGGCCGATATATTATATTATTAATTATATATATATATATATATATATACATCATAATTATTTCTACAGTGCTAAAAATTCTCTAAAGAACAACATTTATTAATATTTTCCTAGATTTTGCAGGTATTTTGGAAGCTATAGAGTACATCACCATATTCCCATGCTTCAAGGACTTACGTTACTCAGCCCTAATGGTTTGTTATTATTATGATATGTTTGGCCGAGCCAGATTGCTCATAGTTTGGCTAAATTTGAGCTAAGCTGGACACTGGCTTGATATCTGCACCTTGCATTAAATGTTGATATATTGTTATAACTATTTACAATGAAAAAAATCTTTTTGGATAATGAAAAGCCCTTGGTCAATGTTAAGAGTTCAATTCATCGTATGTCAAGATGAAATATTTATAAACTATGTTCTACCAAACCGTGTTCAATATCAACTATCCAAAATATTGGTAGTGATCCACATACCCAATGATATGTGCAGCCTCATGCCTAACATATGGGTGAAAGAGGTGAAAACAAAGGAAGACTTTCATCCTTAGGCTGAGTGGTAGGAACAATAGAAAATTCTCTATATAATCAATTACTATAGCATCATTCTTTTTTTTCTCCTTATCCATAATCAATCAACAATTGTGACCCATGGAGAGAACATGATTATAGGGAATAAAGTCACCATTTCTAATCTGAATAGATATAAGAATGCATGTAAATATGAATATGAAAGGGAGAGGAAGATTGTGAGGAGATAGTTTATAACTTTTGCAAACAAAACTCACTTCCATAAAAAGGATACAAATTCATCAAATCCTGAGCAAATTAGTTATTTAACAATTATTTTTTTTGTATTGTGCATCAAAAAATTAAGCTCAAAAAGTATGACATGGTCTTTTCATCTCAACCACACAATTCAAATAGAGGCAAAATCTCCATAAGTAGACTCCAATGCATGAACATATCCTGAAATTAACAAGTCACTTAAATCATTAAAGGTCTTGCTTTGAAGAAGATATAGACAATGTTTGTTGCATGTGGAAGTCATGCACAACATGCCTTCCTTGAAACAAACAATATGGTGAAATGAATTTCTTCCATATATGGTTTTATTTTCAAATAGTGAGGAAATGAAGTTATATGATAACCTATATCATTTTAAAGCCCAAAACCCTATGTTACCAGAAACAAAACAGACGTTTTCATTCTTGCAGTTATAAGGTGTAGAAACAGAATAAGACAAACAACTTCATTTTCTAAGGTGGTTTCCATTTCAAAGGCCATGAAACCATTTCTCGAGGAATGGACATTTTAGTATGACACATGACTTCAATTTTGGTAAATGGTGACATCATACAACAAGTAAGAATATGTATAAATCATAAGCCTGAATGAAGCCAGGTCAAGTTGTTTGATAACAAATTAGATGTTGGGTAAATGAACAATATTTGACTAGGATTATATGAGATTTTGGATATTTCTGTTGCATAAAAGAAATGTTGGTTGGTTGAGATGGGCTTATATAGTTGAGGAGCTATGTTGATGTCTAGAACTCCTTATAGCTTGTATGCTTCTTCCATCCAAACTCTGACTAGAAACAACTGTCTTTTCTTGAGAGTCACACAATCCTAAAAGAAGAGCCTATAGCAACAGGAAAATTAAATTTACAAGGAAAACCAGGGGATAAGTCACCAAGGTGTTGACCCTTGGACACACATAGACTATTTGCGACCTCTATCCAAAGTAGATTACAAAGGCAATATAGTTGTCAACACAATAAGTCATTGAGTTCCTTGGAGCACAAAGGAAATCTAGGGGTAAATTAACCAATGATCATTATTCTCTGATAATAAGCATCCATTTATTGAATTTCTCCTATAACTCTAGCCTTTCATGCATAATATCTCCATACATTTAACTTGTGACTTATCTTGGTAAATTCCAAGTGCCATGACATTCACGTTATATGCCAGCTTATAAGACATTCTCTACTCATGTTTTAGGATATCTAAAGCCCTGGTGCAGATTACTATCAAATTTCTTGAAACCACATAATTTGTTTGGGCACCAACATTTTCTATGATGGCAAGAAGAATTCACATGGAGCCCATTTGCTGATACTTGAATTCATACTTCTGCATAACTACACCAAACTACCATCTGCTACTATGTTTTTTGACTCTTATCATGCATGAAATTCTCTCCCAAACCACACCAATATTGCAATATTGGCTTCTATATCCAAAACCCATCACAGAGCATCATCTCCCTGTGGAGGAGAGAGTAGTAGTCCTCAAATGTGCTTATTGTGATGTGTAGGCAAAACTTCAAGGAAAACAAAAACTCTAGTTCTAGCTTGTTCATTTCCAGAGGCGTAACACCACCCACTTTGGAATAGTAGGCATTATTGTAGTATGCATCATCCATAAATTTGGCAGCAACCATGGCACTGGTGATGAGTAGGCAATGTACATTGAGTGATGTGGTAGGAAGACTGAGGCATTGTTGATGAATAAATCTATTGATATAAGCATACACAATGACAAAGCAGGAAGGGCTACAATTGATGTACTTAAAGATCCTTTCCAGGTACTTCTCTACTCCTATTAAGGGAGCCCTGAGTCCATGAAAAACTATGAATTTCTTAGGAATTACAATGCTCTGTAATGAATCTAATGCCTTTTCATTCCTTGCTACCACTCTTTCCAGAAGAGATGATAGAATTATAATGATGGGAGGGGCTTAGCCCGATCCACTAGGCTCAATAATCCAATACATATTTAGCATAGACATATCTAAGAAAGAAAAATAGAACTAAGAAAAATTGAAGCCTTGTCTCCTAGAAATTGGCCATCAATGGATCTTGGGCACCAATGTGGAGGTGCTCATCTGAAAATTGAGCTGCAACTTGTGAAGTTTCAATTGGATTTGAGCTTTCTAAATCTGAATTTCTTTGAGATCCAAAGATATCTGGACCCAAATAGTACGCGAGTGAATTGCAATGCCTAAAAATTCCCAGCATAGTCACATTTGCACCCTAAACTTCAACGCAGAATCAAAATCTTTGAGATCCAAACCAACAGATCTAAATTCGCAAGAGCTAAAACACCAAAATTTTGAAAGGAACACAGAAGCCCAAATATGGTGACTTGGGTAGAAGGGATCCTTAATGTAGATGAGGGGTGAAGAATGGGTGATTTGCTGGTGGGGAGGCATGGATTGGCTAGAGGCGGGTGAGTTGAAATAAGAGAAGGAGAAGAACGTGAGAAAGAAAACAAGCGTGGCCTCTATGCTAGTTAATCCACCAAATTCACCCAGAACTTACACTTGGCTTGGACTAATCCATTAAGAAATGCCACGAAATTCAAACAAACTTGAAATCTGTCGGCATATTACACTTAACACACATCATAAGGAACCTGATGATCTGGATTGATGTCTCAAGGCCACTGCTATTAAAATGAAATCTGAGGCTTCGAGCAGCTATAAAACTAGTTTCTATTACTTTTCATGGCAATAAGGAGGGTATTTTATTTTATTTTTTTTTTTTTTTTTTTTTTTTTTTTATTTTATTTTTTTTTTTTTTTTTTTTTTCTTCAGTTTAGAAAAAACAATTTGTTATATGAATATATTTTAGGATTATAAGTCCTTACAAGCTCTTTATAATGAAATTTGGGGTTTAGTGGGCTTTGGTCTAGATTTTGAACCAAAGTTTTGATACCACATGTAAGAGTCCTATCCTGGGGTCTTCTAACAGATCTATTTCTCTAGAATTTAAATGCAAACAGAGGAAATAATTTACTTTCTTACAAGACTTTTAAACAATGAAAATTTTACCATTTACATCCTAATCCTTATAACTTATAGTGAACATTCCATTTTAATAAATTTACATGAACCCAAGCCCAACCAGATGTAGTGTGTGTGTGTCCAAGATGAATGATCTAGACCAAGATGACCAATATTTCCCTCCTTTCAACAACCCAAGAAACCTCCATAGGTTCCTAAGGTCTCCAAAATCACAATAAATCCTAAAATCACAACCAACCCAAAAATCATATGCAAGGCCCAACATGCCCTTTTCTCCCTTCCCCCTTTCCTTTTTATACCCTCCCTTTCTTCTCCATCTCAACCACCTCTCATTAATGTCATTAACTTCTCATCCATCATTACAGTTGAATTCTCTTCTCCCAAGTAATGCTGGGAGTACATTTCGCAATGTGACATGAATATAAAATTGGGAAATTAATGGGAGAGGACCATGTCTTCTCCCAAGTAAATCTGAAAGTATATATGGGAATGTGAAATGAATATATATACTGATAATTAAATGGAGAGGACTATGTCTTCTCCCAAGTAAGTGTGAGGGTACATTGGGGAATGTGAGATGTAATTAAATGGAGAGGATCATGTCTTCTCCCTAGTAAATGTGAGGGTACATTGGGGAATGTGAGATGAATATATATATATTATTTGAAATAATGGAAGGAGATCATATCCTTCCTAAGATTCATTTTGAGAAGTTAAGTTGGGTATTTGAATAATATAAATCATGAATTTTATATTAGACCAATATTTCTCAATATTTTCAGATAATGTAAACATTAATAGAATTTGTAGGTTAAGATTTAAGTGGGCCATTACACAAATTGATGCCTTAGATCGTTTAGGGGTGTAAAACCTTGTTACTGAGAGTTGGGTTGACACAAAAATGACATTCTTATATATTAAATATGGTATCAAAATATTATAAAGGTTGTCTTGTAGATTAAGGTCTATTTTTTATGGTCATTCTCTCTCTCTCAAAATCTACCAACAACGGATTAGCCAACAGTTTTGCAATTTTATGAAGTTTGAGAGTGAATCATGAAACAATTTGGGATAGGCTCCCAGACAATATTTTCATGCTTGTTTCAATTTTGAAGTTGTTTAAAAGGGTGACTGAGAATCATTACAAGGCACTGACAACTAAATATTTCTTAAAAGAAAACATTCGCATTTGCTATAACTTTGAACTAGAAGCTAAGGCACAAAGGTTAAAAGAGGTGACTATGCATAATGATCACATTTTATACTAGAATGTCTTGCACTAATTATCATCCAAGAATAAAGTGGAAGCTCTTGAGATAAGGGGTATGGTTTGAGAATCTTCCAAGGGGCTACAAACAAATAAAAATCCATGATCAACCAACAAATCAACATGTAGAATAACAAAAGAAAAGGTTGTAGCAAGCCCAGAGTGCCCACATAGTATAGCATCAATGAGATATTTCAGTACCCTAAGGTATGAGGTCATGTGGTGTATATTTGTGGAAATTTTGAGGCTATATGAAGATGATATACACCAAGATTTTTGACAGCATATACCTGATAAAAGGGGGATGTTTGAGCGCCTGGAATTGCTCAACATTTCAATACCAACTATAATTAGCAACATGGGACAATGACCAGAACAATAAGCACAATAAATTCGCTTAGAATGTGGTGATTTATGAGAATCCATGTGACCTTGCCTTAGAGATAAATTAAGGCGTGTGATGGAGTCAAGTTTGGCATGGATGGATGGCCTTAATCACATCTCAATGTGATTGCATAATAAAGCAACCTAGTGTCATATGAATTAAGAAAGCAAGTTCATATTAGAAATTGTGGAATTTGAAAGTCACACAACAAATGGAATCAACAACAAAAGAACTAATGTGATGAGCAAAGATATTGATATCTGAACTTTACCAAATGCCAGATGTCGAGTGACCACTCATATTTGCATCGATCACTCCATCGAATTCAAAATTGAGAGAAGAACATAGATAAGAATAGAGGTGAATGCTCCAAAGTGTGCGAGGGGCATGACAGTGAAGCTAATATTGGTCAAAATTTAATGGAAAATAACTAAAACTAATCACTACCAAAGAAACCTGCCTATAATGCACATGAAACCCTCCAACATAAAAGAATGAATATACCATTTTTGAAACATGAAAAACTCTTGCCCCATTATCCATTCCTACTCTTGAATTGTGTTTACCTCCATGCCCACCGAAATTCCAAACTCTCTACCTACTTTGCACCAATGTTTTCTTTCTCGCTCCCACTCTTAATACTCCCACGATACTCTTGAATCTATATTTCTCCATCCGGCCTATTTTTCCCTCCACATGGCTAATGTATTGGATAAACAATACATTATAATACACATATTACTATACAACATATAAAAACACTTTACCCCCTATTATATGCTAAATATATTATTTTTTTTCCCTCATTCTTTATTCCCCAGTAAGAACACATGTGATATGGTATTGCTTTGTCAGTGAAGCCCCCATGGTCCAAGAGTTGCTTGAGTTGTCAACATTATGGAGAGATATATGGGTTATCTTATTTTCAGCTAATAAGAAAAATTATAAGGGTTATATTCTTCAAGGAACAAGCCTTAAATTTTAGCCTCTAAAGCCTTAACGTTTATTATAATTGAGATGAATAGTTGGTTTCACATAGATTTTCTTAGTTTTTGGAACAATAGGCCTTATGACCTCTTGTTGAAGAGAGGAATTGGACAATAAATAATGAAAGAGTATTTGTATAATTAACTATTTTAAAATCTAGTAAATTTTGGCCTTAGAATTTTGACCATAGTATGATTTTCAATATTAAGCAACAAACCATCAATTTTAACTCTATCTCATTGTAAATAATTTCAATGATAAGTAGTAAGCCATCAATTTTACTCTATTTTATTACCGAACAAAATCCCAGAGATTGGAAATTCACTTTCTAAGAATGGATTCCCAACCCCAACTTCACACCCATTTAGCCACCACAATGATGGTTATACCTCTTTGAAGTCTATTGATATGTATGGAGTTATAGGCATATACGCAAACCCATAGAGACATACACATACAATTGTCTATCTATTCAAGCAATTGTTATGTGTGTCCAAGTGTGAGGGCTCCATCTGAGTTCTTCTACATGGATAAAATTACAAAGTGAAATACACACACACACACACACACACACCCATCACAAGTGTGCTCAACACTTGACTGTTGCACTAATTGCCACACCTTCCGAAATCAATCAGTTGGACTAAACGTCACCATGGGAACATGAGGCTAACCATCCACTGGAGGTAATGCTAAGGATTTGGAAGTTTACTAATACTTGAAGGTTTTGGTTTAATGAAAAATAAATAGATTACTTGGACTAACCACCACCATGGGAACATGAGGTTAATCACCCACTAAATTTGCTAATGCATGGGCTTTGGTGTAATGGAAAATCCAAAAATGTATCCTAATCATGTCAGAGAGGGCATGTTGGACTAACCACCACACATGGAGGGCTTCGCTTAATGAACCTCTGACATAGCACGTGCATTCATGGAATACTAAACCATACCCTTAATTTGACTACATATTGGAAACTAACTCTAAAAATCACTTTATTTAACTCCCTTCCAATACAAACCCAATACACCTTCCCAATTTAAAAAACCCCTACTTTCATTAGATATTGTAGATATGCATTTTTCATTAAGATTTTTTATAACTCTTTATATTTTTTCATTAACTTTGAGCTCCATTTTTTATACACAACATATAAAAGCCCTTTACCGCCTATTATATGATCAATATATTATGTCATTTTTTCCTCAATATATATCCCCTAATATTAACGCAGATGGTATGGTATTTCTTCCCCAGTGAATCACCCATGCCACCACACCATTAGGAATCAATTAGATGAACTAAGTACCACACTAAGATCATGAGACTAACTGCCCACTCAAAGTAATGATAAAAATTTAAAAGTTTACTAATACTTATTGATTTTTATTTTGATGTAATAGAGAAAACCAACATTAAACACGCATAGAAATTACATGGAAGAAGTACCCTTTCTATGGCATAAAAGATAGCACATGACTAGGCTCGTAATGAGAAAAGTTTCCTTAAATGCTTCTTGACGAAGCCAAGATAAAGCCTCAGCATATATACAATTAAAGAAATGTGGCAATAAGAACCATTTCCTTCAATTCAATGAACACCACCTTGGTATGTCCTCGTTTTTGGTCAAAAGTAACCTCCAATGATTTTAGCTTTGTTGCATATGTGAATTTCACTAAGGGCATAGATGACTTGTAAAGTCACATGGACTTAAGTTGGAGTGACATGGCATCACTCTTCGGCCTTGCCATGGCTTTCCTATGATAATTGTCACCATTCATACAAGCCAACATCCCAAATCCATGGATTGTGTAGACCCCTACTAAGAAAAACTTGATTGGAATTGTCTACTGATGCCACAAATTCGTCTGGATGACAATTTTTTTTCCGAAATTTGGTTAAACACAATTCAAAAATTATATCAATGGATCGTTTCAATAGTTTTTTTGATTGTATAAATGGATTATGAACCATCAAGAATGCCTCGGGAACCCAAAATCTTGAAGTTTGAAAACTGTAATCCAAATTTTCAAAACATTGTGTAGGATTTTATCATAACCTTGCCATAATTTCTATTATTTTTTGGGTTAATTTTTTGTCTCTTTAGATAACACTAACTAGATTCACGGTGTGTCTTTATTTATTTATTTTTCTAAAATCCAAAATGTATCACAGTTTGACAAGGTCTTATTTTTTAATTTATCCTTTTAAAGTCTAGAAAATGGGTAGACCTGTCACCCATGAGGTCCTGCATCAAGTAAGGGGGATTGTTGTTGTACATTGTGAATTATTATCACTTAAAAAGTGTTTACCTAGCCATTTCTAACTAGGTGGATCGAAATACACCATTGTAGGATTAATTTTACCATAGTAAAATCGCTTTTGCATATAAACCATTTTGATTAAATTATTTTTGTTTAAAAAAAAAAAAAAAAAAAAAAACTCATGAGAATAATTGAATAAATTATTATTTATTAAATTTTCTCTAGAAATAATTATTAAATCATTATTTGATAAACATTTTATACACATTTTACTAAATCACCTAGGAATAATTAAATATGTCATTATTTATGTATTATTCCTTATTTTCTTTTGGAATAATTGTTAATCCAGTATTTAATAATTATTTCGAATTCACATTTTTCCTAATCCTCACAAAGTGATTAGTAAATCATTTTATTTGTTAATTACTTCAATCATTTTCTAAATAAAGATATTTGAATACTTTGAATATATTTTCCCTCTCTAAAAAGTATAATAAACTATTCCTAACAATTATATTTTGATTTGGTCAATAATATTTTTTATTTTCCGATTTCTAATATAGCCTAATACTTTTCTATAAATAAGAGGGTTTTCCATTCATTATTCACCATGACCACTATCATTATTCCCAATTATCATCTCATTCCATTTTAGCTCTCACTTGAGTTCTATCTTGTTTTTGGGTTTTCTACATATTGAGGGAGAGAAACAGATTGCTGAAGCACAAGGAAATCCAAGTAACCATCCCACGGAGGGGGAATTTACAAACCCATGTTGTAAATCTTCTTCACCAGTTGTTATTAATAAAAATATTATTCATTTAAAACCTTCTTCTATTGGGTTATGCATCACATATTTCTTGTTGCTTTATTATTTTTTATTGTACATGATATGTTTGCGACAAGGTTTCCTTCTTTTGTCATTGCAAATCTGAAGCATGAACAAACATATATTGTTTTTAGGGTTAGTTGTTCATAGTGACTTAAGTGAAGCATTTTTGGTACACTTTATAGGAATTTTCATAGTAACAAATGGTGACTCCACTAGATTTTTAGCTACATAGTCATCAACAAATGGCGACTCAACTGGTGTAGTAATTCAAATCCTTGGTGACTGTCATTTCATTTATTTTCAATTTTTTCTCTCACCATTTTTAGCCTTTAAATTTATGTTTTTCGATCTCCTTTCCTTTTCTAGAATTCTTTTTGGACTATGTTTGTTTTCGGTATCTTTCCACAGGTCACAAGTACCAGCCGAGTAGTAGACAACACAATCTATGCAAGATCTGTTGACAAAGAGTTATGGGATAAAAACACACTTTTGGGCCCTCTTTGGCATTCTGCAACACATTTTTTGGCCAATTCTCCGCATTCCAATGCACTTTTCAGGTCAAAATCCACATTATGCAATTTTTCAGATATATATATATATATATTAGATTTGCTAACTCTGTTGTGTGTGTACTAGGAATTGTTGTTGTTCTTTCTAGAGTCACCCATAAGCTTATATTCCCTTAGTGTTTTATCATTGAAGTAGGAAAAAACCACCTAGGGTTTAGGTACACTTCCATCATTTAGGAAGAGATTTACTAAGATGAGGAGTCTAGGGTATAACACTTTCAACCACTAATTACTAGGGTTCTTCCGTTGTTTTAAGCCCTATTGGATATGTTTATTCTTCCTTTACTCCATTTATAGTTTAATGTTTTCTTCCCCCTTAGGATCCCCTTGAGTGTCCTACATTTTCGAACTTCTTACCTATCCTTTGCAACAATTTTCATCTCTAATTTTTGTTGTTTGTTTGCATCATCTATAACATATTTTTGCCTTTAGATCCAAATCCCTTAGAAATTAGTTCTTTTGGCTTGAAGTGTTTCTTTGAGTATCTTGGTTTCCTCCTCCTTTTTAGCTACTTTTTCACCTTCTTGGGTGGGGGTTTTTGATTTGATTTCTTGTTCATTTCAACGTTCTTTTTTCAGCATTATTTATAGTTTTTCAACACTTTATTTTTAGCAGCACATAGAATCATAAAACATGCTCAATTAACTCATCCACTTAACACATCATTTTCACACACACACAGCGTAATAGAACATGATCTTGGTTAACACTGTTAAGCCAAGACTTGAAACACTACACCTTAATAATTCAATGCACATAGATTAATCCCACTTGGGCACTAGGGCCAAACAATCTCTGTAGTTAGGTGTAGGATCAGTGGGACATGCTTCCAATAACACCCATCGATAACTTACATTGAGAGATAGAAATATACATATTAGGGAGCTTAAAATCTTTCACCATCGTATGGTCCAAAGCCAAAGTGAGTTAGAAACCTGATTCAGGGGGGGTTAGGCTAGGTCAACGTGTGAGAAGTTCTCCTCGGGGCTACCTAGCCGATGGCATGGAATCTCGTTCAGTGTTTAAGCCTATGTCATCACCCAATTTCACCTTACATATCCCTCCACCTAAAGTCAAGGTTCCCCCCAAGATCCCTAAAAGGTCCATTGCGTCAAAATGTTGCTTCTGCTAAAGATGCCCATACCTATAGTAGAGTAGATGACTTGGCATAGTTCCATGTTGCCCTATAAATGCTGGAATTCCTCTAGATGTGCCTACTCCAACAGAAATCTATACTCTTGTTTTAGGTGTTGTGGATCCCTCTGATGATTGTCTAATTCTCTTTGATGTCAACAAAGTTGAACATTTCCCACTACCTTCTTTAGTTTCATTTCAAATACCAGTCTCCATAAAGGACACCACAATCCAGCGGTGTATCATAGATGAAGGCACCTCCACATGTGTTATTCTATCTAGTGTTTGGAAGAAACTCAGATCCCTTGACCCATCCCCATCCACTATCACTCTTCATACTTGGGACAATCATCCCTCACATCCCCTCAGTTTGCATCACAATTGTGCCATTACTGTTGTTGGAAAGACTTTTTTGATTGATACCAAAGTCATTGATGTGCCATTAGATTATAAAATCGTGTTGGGTCTTAATTTCACCTATGCCATGATCGTAGTCGCATTCATTGTCTTTCGCAAGATATGCTTTCCCCACAATGGAAAAATCGTCGCTATCAATCAGTTGATTTAGTATGACCCTCAATCTTAGATATCTCCTTAGACCACTATCTAATCAATGTCTCGAATCAAGACTATCACATCCCTTACAAATGTGTCTCTTGGAGTCTATAAAGATTCCACACTACTCGCGACTTATTATGGCCCACTGCCTATCCCTTCTAAGCCTAGATGGTCTAGTGTTGGCATGCTTTAGGCATCAAGGGCTACCCATAAGGGGTCTAGTACACCTTCACAATAGTAAGCTCACCTAAAACCTCATACTTGTAACTCAACCCAACCTTTAGTTATAATTCCTCTAGGCCCATTTCCTTCTACTAGTATCTATCATAACCCTTTTAAGACCAGAAATGTTCCCCCAGGTCTTAACAATCTAGGAGCAGTTCCCCAAGGAAATGACCCTTATGGTTAGATACCTTTCTTATTCTATCCACCTAGAATATTTTCTACCCCTGTTATGGCAACATTGAGTTTACCTAACATTAGCTTGGGGATCACAGTCTCCTACATCGATCCTCCCTGAAACACTCATCCTAATCAAATCAAACCTTACATAGCTTTGATCCCATTTCAACCTCTTATTCCTTCCCCTTCCTTTGCTTTAGTTCCACAAAAACTGCAACATGAATCTAATCCTATTGCAAAAGCATATGGTGAGGGGGGAAGTGCAAAAAAATGGAACCAAAGACAAGGAACCCCAAACAACTCTAGTTCCTCCTAAGCCTCCAAAGCATACTCCTCCATGCACTTTTTGTGATGTTTCCAAGCATGCCACTAAAAATTATCCCAAGCTCCCTCATATCAAGAATGTGGTCTTTGGTACCTTTCCTGACTCTAACATTCCTGAGGTCCATGTCACCTTACCTGAGTCAACTAAGTAGAACAAATCCTTACGCATGAATCACCATTGTGCTTTGTGTGATAACTATGGCGATTATTCTAATCATTGTTCCCATCTCAAATATTTTAGAGATACACTTTAGGTGTTTCACGAGTTAGATTTTGCTCATAGTGATTCCACTTATGCTTTAGCTATGAGTTCTAGTCTAAATGTTATGCTAAAACATGAGGTTTCCCAACCCACCATTATGATTCCTCCTCTTGATGTCGATATGACAGATAGTTCTACCCCTATTCTCTACCTATTGTCATCCATGGGATTGATGTATTAGGCACTCTTGGATTTTCCTATTGTGATTATGTTGAACCTTCTTTAGACAATACTTTGGTCTCAACATTAGTATATGTTACATCTACTATTCATCCATCTCCCTTAGTAGACAATGTGCATGTGAACCCTGTCTCTCATGAAGATGACTTAGCTGGATCCTCTTCATCATGTGGTATCTCTTCCTCTTGTCCTCCCATATTTCATTCCGATGAATACATCATGGAAGTCATGAGCACCCCTAATTATCCATGAGACGATATCCACCATTGTGCGTACTTCCTTCCACAACAAACCCATGATCCATAGTTCTGGAGTCCAAATCATTCATCCATGGTTAGGTTGATTGGCTCATTAACCTCTTACTTTGAACCCATTCTTTCAAACCACATACACATTGTGGCCATTACATTTCCACTCAATGTTTTTTTTAGGGGGCATCCACTTTCAAGTGTCTAAATGAAGAAATTCTTCCCAAACCTCCTAATGCATCTGGTAGTGTCAACTTTGGTGCCACTATTCTTCCCCACCTTGAATAACTTCTAGAGTCTCATATCACTCTAGATCATTGTGGGGATGATCCACTTAATCATTCCTCCATCTTACATCAACAATGTAGTCCCTTAGACATTGTCCTTGAGCAACCTTTGTATTGTTTAGGTAAGCATCAATTCATTACATCTGAAGCCACTCTTTGGTATAGTGACACCATGTATTAAAAGCTAGCAATTCAATCCATTTGATTCATATATTCAGTGCCAAATGAGATTGGAAATCCATACTTTCCTTTCTCTTACTTCATCCTTTATTTGTGCTTCCTATAAGAAGACATCCATAAAATAAACAAATGGTTGACCACATCATAAACATGTGTTTGCAATCCATATTCTAAACACATTTGACATGTCCATAGAATCATACATACATCCATCCAAAACTTTTGGCACGCAAGACACTATGACTAATAGTTGTCCTCTACAGACTCTTGTGCTAGTATGGCCAAATGCTTGAATCCATTATTTGAGTTCTTGGAACATAGTGGCTCTCCACAAATTCCTCTAGCTACGGGAATCATTCCCACCTTTTTCATCCTCGATTAGCTCCCCTCGATGTTGAGGGTAAGTATATCATGCTTGGGGGCATGATGGCACTCCTCACCACCTTCTCACTTGATTAACATAAGTCTCAGCCTAAACCTCAATGATATACGTATGATAGATTATCTTTTCATTCCTTGGAAATTTTTTAATACCCGACTCTCAGGCGAGCCATATACACATCACACATCGTAAATGCTTGATACCATATCTTCACAAATTCTACTCTATGTGATGCCACACTTAATACCTGGTCCCCATTTTGACTTGGTGGGTAGGATGAGCATAAACCTTCTCTAGTAGTTCATTCCTGTATTACTCTCTTACCTATATTTTTCAATAGGAACCATTCTTCCAAGAAGAATTAAGGCCATTCCTTCCAAGTAAGGTCACCTACCTGAAAGTCACAGATCCAAATTCTGGTGGTCCATTTTTCTGCTACAATATCCTTAAGATTTAATTCCTTCTCCTCCTCTCTAAATTCTCCAATAGTTCAATGTGCAAATGAATTGGATTTGGGTGCAAGGAGACCTTTTATAGGAAAAACCCTATTTTTTTCGTCACCCATTGCAACTAGATCGTAGCTCAGTTTTACGAACCATCAACAATGTTCGAAAGCTAGCACAGAGTTATATAATGGGTATCTCTTTCTTTTTGGTAATTTTACACTTCATTGGGAAACCATTTTTTCCATGAGGTCTCACTTTGCCACCCATCAAATCTCAATTTCTTCATATGAGCAAGATATACTCTAGTACAACTTTACCTTTTCACTGGTTAGCTCACATGTTGATTTTCTTCATGAGTAACCCTTTTCTTTTACTCAAGCTTTTATGGTCCTCTCTGGCCCTCCCTCATGTGGAAGCATCATTGGGTCACCCTTGTTCAGAGCATTTGAGATGAGTCACCCTTGCATCTATGGAGTCTGTTTTGATTCACCTTGAGTCCAATTATAATATTTCATCCATATTTCTGTCGCATTCATCCCATTGCGTTCATATTTTGCCTCTAGCTATACAAATCCATCTTTGAAAAGTATTCATCTCAGTAATTGACCATCCCTCTAAAATCGAGTCAGACGCTATCAGGTTAACCATGCATATCATTCTCTGACAAGGGAATTCATCAATCTATCTCCCATATTGTATCCTTCCATCATCATCTCTCATTTCATTCCATCAATCACATTGCTATGACCCGCATGCCTTTGTCAAGGAATCCTCATTGCATCACCTCTAGCGGACTCTCTTCTGTCAACTTCAACACATTTATTCTAGGAGTGTGGTTTAGAGGGCAGCGTACCATGGTTCCAACTTTCATCATTGAACAATGTAAACTATCAAATGGGAACTGTACCGAGTACCCATTTTCTTGTGGTAGCAAAACAATAATCTTATTTTGAAAAGTGATTATTTAGAATAAACCTTTTTTTTTTTTCATTTTTTGACACTTAAATTTTCTTATGTATCAATTATGAACATTTTTCTTAAAATGTTAGTGATTTTCATGCTAATTTTGAAAAGTGACGATGAAACACAATTCTTTCTTTAGAGGGCTTATTTTTTACACTTTAAATTTTCTGATGTATTAAGTGTGGATAATTGTGTTTTAGATGTGAGTGATTTTAATGTGTATTTTGTAAAATAGCAGCAATATTTCTAAGGCATATTTTTGACATTTCAATTTTTCTTATGCCATAAGTATAAATAATTTTTTTTAGATGTTGAACCATTTTTCTAGGTGCCTTATTCATCTTCATGTTTTTCATTCTAAGATATATAATTTTTAAGGGCTTTCAAAGTTGAGGTTAGTATTTTATTTATATTTATATATTGTTAATTAATATTTCTATACACATAGAATAATTTTCACTAGAAAATTATAATTTTGAAAACTCGACAAAAAATACACATTTTGCATATAGATATAATTAAAAAAATAAGTGTTTTAGGACTTTTTCACTAAATATGACATATTAAATAGAAGTTTTTTATGGAAAAATGAATTAAAAGAAATTTGGAAAAATAACAAATTTATGAATTTTATAAAAAATGATGTCATTTGAAAAAAAAAAGGTTCCAAAACAATGATCCAAATAAAATTTAAGTAAAAATATCAAAAATAAATAAAAAATACAATCAAATTATTAAAAAATACCCTTAAAAAACGTAATAAACAAAAGAATTAAATAAAAAACATTAAATTAAGGAAAAAAATTAAAAATAAAAATTAAAAACATTAAAAAAAACCGATTATAAAAACGTTTAAAAAATTGAAAAATATTAAAAGGAGAAAATTATTAGAAAAAAAATTATAAAAAATTCTATATATTAAACAAAAGAATTATAAAAAGACTTTTAAAACAATTAAAAAAACATAAAATAAATAAATTTAAAGATTTTAATAAAAAATAAAAACATTATAATTTTTTTATTTAAATACATTAAAAAAAATTGCAGCCGCTCAAACTCCTAGTCATGGCTTCGTCGATTTCTAGAATCAACCAAGCCTCTCCAATGGGCCCTAGGGGCCTCAACCCTAGGCGTATGGAGCTCCACCACCCAAGGTCAAGGCCCCTTGGGCCGCTTTGTGAGGCTCAACTAATTCCGAGATGGTTGAGCCCTGCCGAGGGGCTCGAGGGGCTTTGACTGTCGAGTGAGTGGAGGTTGTATGAGACCACCCTCCCAAGGCCTAGGCACCTCGAGCCCCTCGATCCAGATGCCCAAGGTTCCTCGATGTTGGGTGGGTGCGTTCGAGTGACCTCCACCTGCCCAGGGTCGACACCCCTCCTAACTAGTGTCAAGGGCCCTAGGCGACCTCCATTTTTTTTTTTTATTTTAAATTATATTTCATATTCTTTATAATTGTTTTTATTTTTTATTTTTGTATTTATTTTTTATTTCTTAAAATTTTTAAATTTATGTCTCCTTTAATGTTTTATTTTATTTAATATTTGTTTCTTTAAATTTTTTGTTGTGATTTATTTTTAATGTTTTTCATTTTTAGTATTTTAATTCTTTTAATTTTATTATTTTTTTTAATTTCTTTTTAATAGTTCTTTTAATGTATTATTTAATTATTATACTCTTGCGATATTATACATTCAATTTGGTTGTGATTGTATATTTGTTTGTATCTAACAAAAAAAATATGTCGCTTATCCATAGTTTAACATTGGAACTGTGATTGGTTGAGGTCTTACTATAGGTTGTTTAGTAACTTCCATTTCTATTAATTACTAATTTTTGTTTTTAGTTTTATTTCCTTTATATTGAACTTTTTGTTCTTGATTTTTTTTCCTTTTTCTATTATTTCCATTTTCATAATTATAATTTTTTCTCCCCGTTTTCAATTTAAGATAGCTTATTAGTATATTAAAAATATATCTTAATAAAATTAATTATAATAAATTAAATATATTAATAAAATAAAAATCATATCTATATATATATATATATATATATATATATATATATATATATATATATATATATATATATATATATATATATATATATATATATATATATATATATATATATATATATATATATATTAAAGTGTATATATGTTAATATAAACAATATTATAATCATATTTCTTTATTTTTGGTAATTGCATTCAATAATGCATTATTTTACGAGTCGTTATTTTTGTCATGAAGATATATTTAAAATAAATGGCAAGTTACTATATGGCCATTATTTTAATGTTTTTATTTTGTTTTTTTAATTGTCCAATTGTTTTTGTTTTTTTGTTGATTTTTTCTTGAATTATGTTTTTTGAATATATATATATATATATATATATATATATATATATATATATAAGTTAATTTTCTTTGTTTTTTATAACATTGATTCTTTTCTTTTTTCTTTTTCATATATATGTTTGACTCTTTTTTGTCATTTTTCTAACATATATTTTCTTTACTTGTGATTATTTTTTTAACTTTTTTTTTTGTTTTTCATTGTTTTAATTTGTTTTTTCTTTTTTAATTTTCTTTTTCAATTTTCTTTTGAAATTTTAATGTTTTCTAGAGTCATGATATTTTATTTTTAAGGTTATTATTTAAAAATGTTAAAAATTTATCCTTAAAGAATATGTTATTCCAACATCAACACTTTTCATTTTGCAGGTGTTTTTTGCACAAAAAATATATGTTTTCACTATCATTTTTAAAAAATGTTGAAAAATTACCCAAGGAAAAAAATGTTATTCAAGCATCAACATTTTTTGTTTTTCATGTTTTTCTGGCTAGAATTCTCATTTTGAGTTTATATTTCTTGTTTGATATATTACATCATTATTGTTCGATTCCTTAGATCAAGCAAAGGAAATCATCATGTCTCTTTGACTTCGTTGCTCTTGCGTGCTCAACTCCAACTCATTATCATAGGACCGAGAATTGTACACTTGATGGCTCGATGATCTAGCATAGTGTACCAGTATTTCTCTAGTATGTGTGATATGTTCCAAACCTCATGAGGGGGTTTCCCTTTAGGTAGCCCCCCGTATACCTGGATGTCAATAGCTCATGATCCAAGCTCAGATGTAGTTTCATAGATTTGATGGGCTTGGTTCCTGTCGCTTGCAATGATGTATGCATGATATAGATAATCCATTAAAATGTTCAGAGCCCTTTCTTGTCCCGCAGGACTTCATTGATTGTTTTTCCCCCTCTCCATGTTAGTTTGAGGGGCATGTGATCTCATGTACTCATATGTCATTGTATTCAGTCTTGGCCTCTGTTTTCGAGACACATTATGTATATGGGACTCATTGTATTATTGTATCACATTTTATCCCATTGATGCTAGCATATCATATACCTTTTATCTTAGTCCCACATTGTTGGGCACACCATTATTATTTGTACTTAGTTATCTTAATGGGTATGGGTATGCTTCCCCCACCTCATTTGAGATCATGTACTCCAAAATAAAAGGAGACCTATCTCATATTAGTGGGTCTTTCCCCTTCCATTTCTCCATCCTTCCTTGCATTGCTTCAACTATCTCACTCTCCACCTCTTTGAATCCCCTTTGGTCTCTGGTGGAAGTGTAGCCTACAATGTATTCCAGTCATACAATTTTCTCCTGATGCTCATACATTGGGGGGAAATATGTTAACACCTAAAAGAAGATCACCCAAACATTTCTAGCTAGGTTGATCATAATACACCATGTAGGATTAATTTTACCATAGTAAAATCACTTTCACCATAGGAAATAATTTAGTAAACTATTTTTATTAAATTATTTATGTTTGAAATAAAAAAACCCCATGAGAATAATTGAAAATCATTATTTATTTATTTATTGTCTCTAGAAATAATTATTTCTTAACACATTTGTCTACATCACCTAGGAATAATAAAATAAATCACTATTTATTTATAATTCTTTAATTTTATTTTTGGAATAAATGTTAAATCAATATTTAATAATTATTTCGAATTCACAATTTTCTTAATCATCATAGAGTGAGTAGTAAATCATTTTATTTGTTAATTACTTCAACCGTTTTCTAAATAAAGATATTTGACCACTTTGAATATATTTTCCCTCTCTAAAAAGTATAATAAACTATTCCTAACAATTATATTTTGATTTGGTCAATAATATTTTATTATTTTCCAATTTCTAATATAGCCTAATACTTTTCTATAAATAAGAGGGGTTTCCATTCATTATTTACCATGATCACTATCATCATCACCATTATAATCTCATGCCATTTGAGGTCCCACTTGAGTTCTATCCTATTTTTTGCTTTTCTGCATATTGCGAGAGAGAAACAAATTGTTGAAGTATAATGACATGAAAGGACCCATCCCATGGAGGGGGATTTATAGACCCATATTGTAAATCTTCTTCAAGAGGTGTTATTAAAAATTAATCTAAAGTCTTCTTCTATCGGTTTCTTACATAAGTTATTTCTTGTTTATTTATGTTTTTGGATTGCATATGATCTCTTTGTTGTAGAGTTTTCCTATATTTTCATTGCAGATCTGAAATGTAAGCAACCATATCTTATTGTTAGGGTCACTTGTCACTAGTGACTTAATTGAAACATTTTTGGTACACATGCTAAAAATTTTCATACTAACATGAATCTCCATGAGGGAGGGTCCATGTCCTCCCGTTGAGATTACATTAATACAAAGAGTGATAGAGGGATTGAGATTTCCCAGAGTCATGCGAAGATCACTTTCAGAAACTGACCATTGGAGATCATAATGTAAACCAGTGATTTCCATTTGGAATTGACAAGATGTCGGCCTATGCAGATGTCGATGGTTTTCAAATGAAAAGGATAAAGGCGCTTCGAGTTTGTAGCGCAGTTACCTGACATGGAAAACTAGAGTGGAGTAATAATATAGATATATAAGTTAAATGGTTGATAAAAGTTCATGGGCTTAGAATACAAATGCAGGAAAGAAAGATAATTGCACCAATACCCTTGGAAAAAGTATAAATCTTAATATTATAAGTTAGTTATATAGCTATTCTTTTTTAATAACTTAAACGATTACAAATCCCCATTTATAAAGTGGAATTTACTTAAGAAATTTAATGAAAACTTTCCTTAAACAGAAAAGGAAGAATATTCTTTTTTTATTAAATGATAAACCTAGATGTAATATTTATTGTAAGGAAACTCTAAAATTTGGTACCCTCATATATGCTTACCAACATTATTAAGAATGTGTGTTTGTATGTGTGCGTATTGATTTGCAAGTTTCAAATTTGAAATATAAATTTCAATTTCAATTATTTTGGGATATGATAGGGAGGGTCCAAGTGGCTCATCAATGCATATGTGATCATTATTGGATGACATGGGGCTTCATGGTAACATTTCAATTTCCACGTGTCATTTGTTGGAAGCATTGACTTGACAAAAATGAGGAAATCTTCTAAAAAACATATCTTTAGGCCATAGCTTGCATTTGGATGAAATTTATATTTTCAATAACCCCTTCAAGAGTAGAATATAGTGATAGCCTCATAAATTGGGTTTGATGCGAATAAAATAAAGTAGAAACTTTATAACCCACAACTCCTTAAGGTGGCCAAGGGGTTTGGGTGTGTCACAATTTTTCATATATTTCTAGAATTTGAGAAACTAAGATAGATATGTTGAGTGGAATGCAAAAATATGTTTTGAAACCAATTCAAACTTCCACCAAAAGATCTGATGTTTAAATTGGTAGTTTCTCATAAAACCTTGATGCCTAACAAATATGAGATCCCCTCCTTCTATGGTTACACTAGGGGATTCCTCTAATGTAATTGCAATATTTGGTATAATGTGTTATGCGTTGGAGCATTTATTGTCCCAACGTAGATGAACTAATCCCAAATCCTATGATTCTCCTTCCAACATATCGTTTAAGAAATAAAATAGGGGTGAGGGGTCCCTCAAATCAATCCTTTATCTATGAGTATGAATATTCTCACTTGAGGAGATGCGATAATCTACCATGATATATTACATAATCTATGAGAGCATATTTTCTCTTCCATTTATTTCTCTATCTTCTTATATTTTCAAACAACCACACTACCATATGTATTCGTTCTTGGGCGTATGTGATAGAAGGTTCTGGTTGAGTGTAGGGAGTTTGCAGTGGCTTTGAAACTCTAGGGAAAATTGTGTATACATTTTTAATGTAACTTTATTCTTGGGTAGCCTTTGAGCTACTAATAGACTTTGAAAGGACATGTAATGAAATATTATGAGGTCAGAGGATAATTTGTAGGCTACATATCTTTCTTTACATGTAATTCATTGCTCAAAGCTCCCAATCTAGTTATAACTTGTTGTACTTTCCTAATTTTGTGGCAAACATGATGATGCAGGAGCATCCATCTAGGGCACCATGACCAGGTGTTGGTCTCCGCCAAGGTGGAAGTTGTGTTAACAAATTAGTTTCTTTATGTTTAGTTTGTCAAAGTAGGATGTAAGATTTTGTTTTCTTTTAGTCTCAGTATTAGTTAGGGATAGTTTGGTTGGTTAGGACCACTAGTTTGTTTGTCTTTAATCAACAGTAGGTTAATAACTATTCTATCATTTTAGAGAAAAAACAAAATGTGTTCAATGTAAAATCTTGCCGCATAGGCAAAACCAAATACAAGCATAGTTATGTAACTAAATAGAATTACAACTAAAAATAGTAACTACACAGTTCAGGTAACTGTGAACAAAGACTACAAATGTACAGGAGAAAATCATTGAAAAGGTTCAACATTTATCATACAAATATTCTAAATAAAAAGAGTAGACTTATTCAAATCCATCTGTGTAACAAAAATATTTTCTCTTTGCTTCCTAATTCACCAAACAATCAGAGTAATTGACACAATGCGTGTAGACTAGCTTGCCTATTTTCCCTTTCCTAAAGAAACAGAGTCCAGACATGAGACTGTAATGAATTTCCAGAATGAGGGTTTGTAACCCATGAAAAGAAATCAACAGTGAATGTACAAGAACAAACGCAAGAAAACTCGGATGAATTAAGCACATATGCACATAAAAGCCACATATCATTTTCCCAATTTCGAATCCATCCACTAGAACGAATACAAGAGTGTCTACAAAGTTTTCAGGTCATTGTAGAAATTACAAATACAACCACAAGATAACAAGCACAGTCCGAGGATGCTTAAGCCTGGACGAGAGAAACAACAATCAATGACTATCATTAAACAGAGGTAATACAAGCCAACGTTTCCTTGAAATTTCTTTTCCATTATAATATGAAATGTTTGAGTATACATAGCAGAGTTCGAAAATAACCCACAAATAGTCACAAAACCGACGACCAACAAACCCTAGACGAGGGTTTTGGGAAATGGTTCCCATCTTAAATAAATTTACAGTCAACAAGCATAGTAACTAAGGAAGCCCACATTGAAAACAAAACCAGGACGTTGGACTATTGTCAAGGAGCACCAAGAAACAGGCGTTGAGGAAACCGGACCCTCAAAATGCACAGGCCATAGTTCTAAAACTAAAAATTGGTTATTTTACAAAGCCTACCAGGCAGAGGCCAAAGTGATTATTCCAAGCACGCTCAACTGTGAACCCCATAACCTGCAAAAGAACGAAAACCCAATTGTGAGCAAACTGTTGACAATGGGAGAAAACAGAAGTACATGAATGTATACAAGGAAGGGATACATTTCCTTACCTGAATGGTTTGCAACAAGAACAGAGCATAGGTCATTGAACCACGAATGCCACACATTGACTGAGACAAAGGAGTAGCTACATTAGAAGCATAACAATGGAAAGAGCAAATTGAATCATGGATGGATGAAGTTACCTGTAGTGAAGCTAAAGACCAGAGAGTGCCATTGTTTTGCAACCTAAGTGCATGCCAAACCACTGAGATTTACCAGTGATATGACCTCATACCCGAAATAGAGACTGTGGAGAAAAGACCAGTTAAAATAGTTGTAGAAGAAGCACAGAAATATACTCAGACAGGTGATAGAACCATCCTTGTTTTCATAATGAACAAGGACCAAAGGTTATCTAGGCAAATGTAAGAGCCAAACCCTCCGACAAAGAAACCATGAACAGCGCGCCCAAAAATTGCAACGCAACTACATATACAAGTACCATAACGTTACCAGAGCAAACTCTCGATGACAAAGAGAAAAGAGTAGAAATGACCGAGTGAAAGTAGGAGGGAGGGTTTTGGCGTGAACAAGGAGAAGGAAACGCAACCCAAGGCACATTACAACACATTAATTGCGCTCATAATTACCACCACATCATATTCCAGAAATATAGGAGGTCAAGTCATTAATTATAACCTAATCCATAGTTAATCATTTTTTATATCATTTAATTAGTGACTAATCTAAACAGTGTTGGGCTGGTCCCATCATAATGGTATCAGAGAAAGGTATTGGAACTAGCTGAAGAAATGGAGGTAGGAAGGAGAGGTTGTGGAAGAGGTGTTCGGAGGATAGCATAGGAAGGAATGAGAGAGGAGATTAGGATTCTTATTGCCCATTTGGAGGCAGTTTAAGTGGGGAAAAGGAGGGATCCAGAGGTAGGTGATGATAGCAAAGAGGAAGTTGTAGTGACAACAGATGGATGGGATGGATACGACCCATAAATGAGACTATTGAGATCGGTCTTAATGGAAAGTAGTAAACCCAAACCAGAACTCCCAAATTATGACGACAACCTATCCATAGAGGTTCTCCTGGACTGGATCAACGAACAGGATAAGTATTTCGAGTGTGAGGAGGTTAGTGAAGACTGCAGAGTTAAGTTCGTTGTGACAAAGTTGAGGGGACATGCAGCCCTGTGGTGGGACAGGGTCCAAACAGAGAGAAGGAGATTGAACAAGTTGCTGATCAAAAACTGGTCAAGGATGGTGGCCAAGTTGAAGGGCAGATTTCTGCCAAAACATTATCAGATTGCACTACACAGGAAAGTATAGAATCTGAAATAGAAAGGAATGACAGTAAGGGAGTACATTGAAGAGTTTTATCGAGTGAACTTAAGGGCCGGTTATACAGAGGATACCCCAGAGAAGACAGCGAGGTACATAAATGGTTTAAGGCTAGAAATTTTAGATGAAATTAGTACTCTTTCTCCAAAGAACATTGAAGAAGGATATCAAAGTGCTACGAAAGCTAAAGAGAAAATTACTAGAAAGCATAATGCCAGGAGAGGATGAGGAACCGATAGAGGAAGAGGCCAGTCCTATGGTAGGGGGTGAACTACTAGAAGTAATGAGGAAGGTAGTAGTTCTAAAGCTTCCAGATCAACAGAAAAAGGTGACAATACAAGAGGTGGTAGGCCATATTAGTGAAGCAAGGGAAATGGCCGAGGCAGAGGAGCTGGTTACCAATGTTACAGGTGTCATAAGTGGGGACACAGATCATTTGAGTGTCCTGAGGCAGACCAAGTTAGACATAGGGGTGCATATGTCGCACAACCAGAAGAAGAAGAGGTACCTCCCCAAGATGCAAAAAATGCTCTAGAAACAAGGGAAGCCCTGGTTTTGAACAAGGTGTTGTTAAAACCAGCCAAAGAAACCACCGAACAAACTTAGCGGAAAGCTTTGTTGAAAATTGTTTGTAAGTAACACAGTAAGTGTTGTAAGCTAATTATTGACAGTGGTAGTACAGATAACTTGGTGGCCACAGAGATGGTGGAAACGTTGGGATTGAAGCAGTTGAAACATCCCACCGCTTACAAAGTTTCATGGCTGCAAAAAGGCCAGTAGTTGCTGGTAGATGAGCAATGTGAGGTGGAGGTTCAAATAGGAAGATATAAGGATAAAGTCATTTGTGACATAATGCCGATGGATATATGTCACATACTGCTAGGCAGGCCATGTTAGTACAACAGAAAGGTGGTACATGAGGAACAAACAAACCGCTATAAGTTTGTCAAGGATGGAATCAAGCACACGCTTGTGCCCATCAGGGAAGAAGGAACAAAAAGGACAAGTGAGATAAGAGCATTGTTGGTAAGCGGAAAATAGTTTCTGTAACAAGTTGAGTATAGCGAGGTGAGCTATGCAATTGTAAGGAGAGCAAAGATGGTATTGTTACATACAGAGGTGTTGGATTTACCCCCAAAATTCCAGTAGATGTTGCAGGAGTTTACAGATATAGTGGTGGATGATTTTCCAGATAGACTGCCCCCCAAAAGAAGCATAAGTCACCATACTGACTTCATACCCAGAGCAAGCTTGCCAAATAAGGCAACATATAGGATGAGCCCCAAAGACAATGAGGATATTAGAAAGCAAGTGTAGGAACTACTAGACAAAGGATTGATAAGGGAGAGTTTGAGCCCTTGAGCAGTTCTGACGGTTCTCTCTCCCAAGAAAGGAGGAGAATGGTGGATGTGCATAGACTCGAGGGCCATCAACAAAATCACCATCTGGTACAGGTTTCCACTGCCACGGATGGACGATATGATGGATTGCCTAAGTGGGGCAGCATATTTTTCTAAGATAGACTTGAAGAGTGGATATCATCAAATCTGAATTCGAGAGGGGGATGAGTCGAAGACAGCCTTCAAGACTAATGAGGAACTGTACGAATGGCTGGTTATGCCATTCGGACTGAGCAATGCACCCAGTACATTTATGCAGTTAATGAATGAAATGCTGAAATAATACATCAGAAAATTTGTGATAGTGTACCTGGATGACATACTAAGTTTTAGTAGGACAAGGGAGGAGCACCTTTGACATGTTTGAAAAGTGCTAGAAAAATTGCAGCAGAATAAGCTGCTAATAAATCTGAAAAAAAATGTACTTTTCTACAAAAAGAGTTGATTTATTTGGGCTTTGTAATAGCAGAAAATGAGTTGAAGATTGATCCAGAGAAGATTGCGGCAATAGTTAATTGGCCATCCCTAAAAAGCTTATTTGAGGTACATAGTTTTCATGGGATGGCGAGTTTTTACCAGAAATTCATAAGAAATTTTAGCGAAAAGGCCAGTCAACCTTTTCGATGGACTGATGCAGTGGAGAGGAGTTTTCAGCTACTAAAGAAGAAGATCACAGAGAGACTAATCCTGAGATTGCCAGATTTTAAAAAGCTCTTTCAGGTTCGGTGTGATGCTAGCGATATGGATATTGGAGCTGTACTCAGCCAGGAGGATAAATTTGTTGCATTTTTCAGCGAAAAGTTAAATGAAAGCAGACAAAAATATTCGTCCTATGACAAGGAGTTTTATGTTGTCATCTAGGCATTGAAGCACTAGAGACACTGTTTGCTGGGAAACAAATTTTTGTTGTTTTCAGATAATTCTGCACTATAGTATGTGATGCAACAACACAAGATGAATCACAAACATGCCAAGTGGGTGGAATATTTGCATAGTTTCACCTTTGTGTTGAAACACATCAGCGGCAGGCCAACAAGGTGGCGGATGCGTTGAGTAGGAGGGCCTTACTTTTGCAGGAGAGTACTGTACAAGTGCTAGGTTTTGAGCACTTGAAAGATTTATACCAGACTAAAATAGATTTTAATGAGGCCTATGAGGCATGTCAGAATCCCTTGGTGAGAGATAACAGTCCATGGTTGGACTACAACTTGCAAGAGAAACTGTTGTTTAGAGGAGGAAAGCTATGCATTCCTGACTGCTCGATGAGAGAGAACATTATTCGGGAAAAGCACAGTGAGGTATAGCCAGACATTTTGGCATAGACAAGTACTCGAGTAGCTTAGTCATTTCTATTTTTGCCCAAAGATGCAAAGGGATGTACAGTGATTTGTGAACAGAAGTAAAGTGTGCTAGTTGTCGAAGGGTCACAGTTAAAATACGGGACTGTATACACCATTGTTTGTTCCAAGCAAACCATGGGACTCAGTCAGCTTGGAATTTGTCTTAGCTCTACCTAGGACACATCAAGGTTATGACTTGGTGATGGTAGTAGTGGACAAGTTCTCGAAGTTAGTGCATTTTATCCCTTGTAGAAAAACCAGTGATGCCACTCACATGGCCCACTTATTCTTCCCAGAGATTGTTAGGCTACATGGTTTGCCTAAATCTATTCTTTTGGACAGGGATGTGAAGTTTACAGGGCACTTTTGGAGCACCTTGTGGAAGAAGATGGATACACAGTTGAGTTACAGCTCTGCTTATCACCCGCAAACTGACGGACAAACAGAGTTGGTAAATAGAAGTCTGGGAAACCTACTACAAAGATAGATTGGTGAGAATTCGTGGATGTGGGATCAGGAGCTTTCCCAGGTAGAGTTCGCTTATAATGACTCACCTAATCGCAACACAGGTTGCACTCCGATTTAGATCCTCTATGGCATGCATCCTCACGGAGTGTATGAGTTGCGATATCTCAGACAACTAAAAAGGCGAAGCACAAATGGAGAAGATTTCGCTAATGCGATGAGAGATTTGCATGAGCAAGTGAAAATTAAATTGCAGGACAACAACCAAAAGTATAAACAACAAGCATATTTGAAAAGAAGGGAAGTATAGTTCAATGTGAGAGATGAAGTCCTCGTGCATTTGTGTAAGGAATGCTTCCCTAGAAGTGCATATAATAAGCTGAAGCATAAGAAGGTAGGTCCCTGGAAAGTCCTCTGGAAATTTTCAATGAATGCCTATGAGATATAGCTGCCACCAGGGATAGGCATTTCACCCATCTTTAATGTGGCAGACATGTTTCCTTACACTGCTGACCCAGAAGAAGAAGACAGAAGCACATGGCCTACACGGAATACCCAGGATGGAGGAGAAACTTGGATGAGACAGATGCCTTACATTTACCCTCCCAAGATCGAGAGAATCCTCGACACTCAGTTGGCCAAACAAACACAGCGGAAGGAGTATCTGCAATACCTGGTCAAGTGGAAGAACCGTCCTATTGAGGACAGTTTGTGGCTTGATGCCAGGCAAATTGAGCGGGCAAGTTCTTCAGTCGAGAAGCTCATGGACTGGAGTCATGATTTCTTTTTACCCTGAGAGCCCGATGCAGGAGCATCTAGCTAGGGCACCATGACTGGGTGTTGGTCTCCACCAAGGTGGAAGTTGCGTTAACAAATTAGTTTTTTTATGTTCAATTTTTCAAAGTAGGATGTAAGATTTTATTTTGTTTTAGACTCAGTATTAGTTAGGGAGGGTTTGGTTAGTTAGGATCACTAGTTTGTTTGTCTTTAATCAATAGTAGGTTAATAACTGTTTTGTCATTTTAGAGAAAAAGAAAACAAAATGTGTTCAATGTAAAATATTTCCACATAGGCAAAACCAAATACAAGCATAGTTATGTAACTAAATAGAATTACAACTGAAAATAGTAATTACATAGTTGAGGTAACTGTGAATAGAGGCTACAAATGTACAGGAGAAAATCATTGAAAAGGTTCAACATTTATCATAAAAATATTCTGAATAAAAAGAGCAGACTTATTCGAATCCATCTGTGTAACCAAAATATTTTCTTTTTGCTTCCTAATTCACCGAACAATCAGAGTAATTGACACAGTGCGTGCAGACTAGTTTGTCTATTTTCCTTTTCCTAAAGATATAGAGTCTAGACAACGAGACTGTAATGAATTTCCAGAATGAGGGTTTATAACCCATGAAAAGAAATCAACAGTGAATGTACAAGAACAAACGCAAGCAATCTCAGATGAATTAAGTACATACGCACCCACATATCATTTTCGTAGTTTTGAATCCATTCACCAGAACGAATACAAGAGTGTCTATAGAGTTTTTAGGTCATTGAAGAAATTACAAATACAACCACAAGATAACAAGCATAGTCTGAGGACGTTCAAGCCCGAACGAGAGAAACAACAGTTAATGACTATAATTAAATAGAGGTAATACAAGCCAACGTTTCCTTGAAATTTCTTTTCCATTATAATATAAAATGTCTGAGTATACATAGAAGAGTTCGAAAATAACCCACGAACAGTCACAAAACTGATGGCCAACAAACCTTAAACGAAGGTTTTGGGAAACAACTTCCACCTTAAATAAATTTAAGTCAACAAGCACAGTAACTAAAGAAGCCCACATTGGAAACAAAACCAAGATGTTGGACTCTTGCCGAGGAACACCAAGAAATAGGCATTGAGGAAACCAGACCCTCAAAAAGCATAGGCCCTAGTTCTAAAACTGAAAATTGGTTACGTTGACAAAGCCTACTAGGCATAGGCCGAAGTGATTGTTCCAACCACGCTCGACTGCAAACCCCATAACCTGCAAAAGAACCAAAACCCAATTGTGAGAAAATTGTCGACAATGGGAGCAAACAAAAGTGATGAATGTATACAAGGAAGGGATACATTTCCTTACCTGAAGGGTTCGCAGCAAGAATAGAGCACAGGCCATTGAACCATGAATGTCGTACATCGACTCAGACAAAGGAGCAGCTACATTAGAAGCAAACCAACAGAAAGAGAAAATTGAATCATGGAAAAACGAAGTTACCTGCAATGAAGTCAAAGACCAAAGAGCGCCATTGTTTTGCAACCTGAGTGCATCCCAAGCCACTGAGATTTACCAGCAAGACAACCTCATACCCGAAACAGAGACTGTGGTGCAAAGACCAGTTAAAACAGTTGCAGAAGAAGCACAAGAATATACTCACACAGGCGATAAAACCATCCTTGTTTGCATAATGAACCAGAACCAAACGTTATCCAGGTGAATGTAAGAGCGAGACCCTCAGATAAAGAAACCCTGATCAATGTGCCCAACAGTTGCAGCACAGCTACATATAGAGGCAGCATAACCTTACCAGAGCAAACCCTCGACGACAAAGAGCAAAGAGTAAAAATGATGGAGTGAAAGCAGGAGGGAGGGTTTTGGCATGAACGAGGAGTAGAAAATACAACCCAAGGCATAGTACAACACATTAATTGCACTCATAATTTCCACCACATCATATTCTAGAAATATCCAAGGTTGAGTCGTTAATTATAACCTAATCCATAGTTAATCATTTTTTATATCATTTAATCATCGACTAATCTAAACAGTGTTGGGTTGGTCCCATCACATGATCTCTAACACTCTTAACCTATACAAATATTACCTCAAACGTAGGAGAAATATTTTTATTATGTGATTGTCTATTCCATAATTTTTTTTAGGATGGTTACCATGTCCCTTCAAGTATACAAGGAGTCATTTATGCTTTGAAAAATAACTTGAATAATATGATATAACTCAAATAAATATGGAGTAGGTCATGTCCCACTACCACTGCATTTTCTAATCTCATGGTTATCTAATTAAGGAAAGTCATACAACACTAATTCATAGAGTGAGGGATGCAAACAAATATTTGGCCAATGATACTTGATTTAACCACACCATGCGAGATCATAATAGGGAGGTTGGGTTAACAGAAGGGGAAGAAAGAAGACATAACACTGCCACATTGAAGGGACACACACTGGGACATGGTCAAAGGCATTAGGAAAATCCTAATGCCCCATTTGTTATTATATTGTGTCACATCTATCAATCCTTCAATCCTATTCTATGCTATACTTAAGAAAATATTTTAGGGGTTTAGAAACATATGAGTTATTTATATTTAATTTAGTTTACTAGAAATGTATTTTTAGTGCTCTTTAATTATAGTCTAATGCAGTAGTCATGATTATGTTATAGAGATAAAGTGATAAGAATGTTCACATATGACTAGATATTAATGACATGTGTTTATGGATTGACACTTAATTGATCAACAATCTCTACTCAAAAAGATGTTGATAATAAACTATAAACAATTCTTATGTAAAGAATTTTGTTTTTGAGCTAATATTTCCTAAATTGAATGCATTTGGTACAAGGGCAGAGCTTTTACCTCATTGGAGCTTTTAACCCGGTAAAGACTAGAGTATTGATGTTTTATTTGTCTATGTGAGTGATTGGTTTGAGGAATTCAACTTGTATAGATAAACCACTTGGAATTTGTAAACACTATAATATGACAAAAGTTTGATTGCATTCTAAATCATGAAAAATGCATGCTAGATTGTGACAAGTCCAACATCTCATAAAATAACACAAAGAAAAAAATATAAATATAAATATAATATGTTAAAAACTACTTAACTATAAGATAAATTGAGTACATATGCATATTTTAAAAGAGTATGAAATGACCAATTTAACCATATTGTTAATTTCAAAAAACAAAGGATAAAAAATTCCAGTACATATACTTCTATACTTCTAATATAAAAATAAGAAATAAAAATCTAGATAAATATATCTTTACCCAACTTTTTTTATATATAAATAAATAATTATAAATAAAATAAAATTATTATTAATATTTTAATTTTGTTATATTTATAAATTTCATTTTAAAATCTTTTAAAAAATCCATAATTAATGATTAACCTAATAATTAAAAAATACATTCTTTAACAATGACAAATGACTGAATCAATATCATGAAATAAATCTTATAATCAACAAAGTATTATTAAATTTCTAATAGTGATATTGAAAGAAAGTATTGAGAAAAGAAAGTCACGACATCTCAAGGAGAATCTAATATTGTTTGACGTGGTGAGATTGTACGGATAACAAAGTTATGTCATATCAGTTTTAGAACAAATCTTGGTTAAGGATACAATTGTTACCTCTAGGTCTGAAAATCACAATTGTGGTAAGACTAGCATTTGCACCAGACGTTGCAAAGAAAACGTCGTAAGGAAATAGATAACATATAACACTATGTAAGGCAATCAATAGCATATAACACTAATTAACGCTTCTTTGCCCCACCACCTCCGAGCTGGCACCCGCTATGCTGGCAACCAACACCCACGCAATTTCAAACGATCCCTCGCGCCAAACATTCGTTTGCTCCATTCGCACAACCGAAACAGGTCCTCTCGAGCATTCGTTTTTCCTGCTCACGGTGCTTGCTCACCTCGCAGGTCTACTTGCGGTGTTGAATCCCGACAGGCTGTGCCCTAGGCGTAAGGTAAATTATACTTTGTGAACAATGACATCCACCATTTTGGCGGGCGCCCGGAAGGCCCATGCATATGAATCCCACCTCGTACGGTTATAAATTGTTTGTATTGGCAGCTCCCAGTGTCTGGCGAAACAGATACATTCAAGGTCTCCATTTGGGCATAGGTTCGAGCGACGTTGAAGGTGTTTTCCCATTGCATTGTAATCAGTTACCAGATTTATAACGAACCACTTAGCCATTCAGACATGTCCAATAGTTTTCAGGATGTGGTTTAATGGTTAATAGTTAAGTAGAGAGGTCTAATCTCAAACAAAATTATATATATCTAAAAATTGCTCCAAACGCGGTCTAACCTCAAGCAAAATTATATATATCTGAAAACTGCTCCAAACACAATTTTTTTAGTTGAAAAAAATACAATAAACCACAGCCATTACAATTGCAAACTCAAGCTCCTGCATCCAGTGTGCTTGATTGTGTACTACCCACTTAGCCATGGAGGCCATGAAAATCAGATAATCCTAAACCACCGCCATTGCAAGCTTCCTACATCCATTGTGCCTGCCTGTGCACTTTGCCAGGTGCATAGTTTATTTGGGCTTTTCATTGGGGTGAGCTTTTGAGTACAGATATATTCAATTTTGTGAGAGGAATTTGGCGCACATTAATTTTCACATGCTTTCTAGGAAGGATGACCACGGAAAAATGCAAGGGCGCCAACTAGTGGAGCATTGATGTAAGTAGTAGGCTCAGACTACCTGAAGTATGTTGCAACATTTAATTTATCCTCCTTTTCAACTGAAAACATTTTCCAATGCTCCTTTGGTGTGGTGCCATTGCTTTCTACAATAAATGAATTATACCTTGCTATTTTAGCAACAAAAAATATAATTGCAAGTGAATCTCATTTTCGTGTCAGATCAACAACCTTTTTCTCGGACTTCTTGTTCTTACTTGCTGAAAGAAAACTATGTTTTTTGTTATCAACCTTTGAATATTTCTTTCATGTCTTCTCTTGCATTATTATGGCGATCTGGGCTCTATGTGAAATGAAGTGACCAGAATGTCATAAGATTAGGCTAGTAGTTCAAGCAAGGCGATGACTGCATGAACATTTTGAATTGGTTCCTCAATAGGTGCTAGCATCTCTAACAATTTTTTTAAGTGATTGATGTTGTTGGCCACATCTTATGTTGTCATCTTTATTTGTGAAAACTTCCTCAGCTATATCTTAGGATGACAGCTTGATATTCATAAATGTTAAACAACTTGAATTTCAATTGATTGTTGTGTTTGGCTACATATTAGGAGCCTCCTCTTTATTTGGTGAAGTTCCCTCAGACAAATCTCACAGTTATAGCTTTATTTTCACACACGTGTGACCCATTTTTCTTTTGGTGTTTTGGCACTGCTGATGTGAGTCATTTGATCATTAATGCTCAAAATTCTACAAGCAAGAGTCTTGTGATTATTAGTTTCCCATTTGTTGATTCTAGCAGTTCATATGGTATGTTTGACTTCATCTTCTTCCAGAATGCTAAATGATCTTGTTCAATAATGGAATTCCCATTTGCAACTTCCAGATGAAATCCCATGCTGTTAAATTTCACAACCAGATCTATTTTAGATAAAGAAGAAAGTCAAGCTAGCTACAGCCATGGTTCTGGTGTACTTTGAGACTTCTAATTTGCATGGGTGTTTTTTATATTGCTTGTTCTTTTTCAAATAGGTAACCAATCTGAAAATTAAAGTTTGGCCTTCCTTATGAACAGACCATTAGCTTTGGTATCAAATATTGGAAAAAATTCCAGTGATCAAAAAGAGATATTGAGCTTGTGTTCGCAACACTAGAGTGCAATATTAGAGAGTAAAATATACGACAGAGAATTGCAGTGCTTTGGAAATAAAATGCATGAGTCAACCTTACATTATCTGGAATTCTCTCACACTTACAAAGTGTGACTACAATTTATCTATTCAAGTTGTTACCTGATTATCATGTTGTCTTCTCTGTTGCATTCTCCTCTGTCTGCCTTTTTTTGTGACAGTTTTTGTTGCCTCACTATATGTATTCAATACTTCTCTATAGATAAAGGCTAAAATTATTTTTTCTTCCTAAAGGGATATTCATAAAGCAAGGGTCAGTTAACCTTCCTAAAGTACTATTTAGTTGTGCTTACATAGACAGTAAGACAAAACCTTGCTTTCTAGGAGATGAAGGTCCAGAGAATATGTGAAGATTAACAAAAAATCTAACATTCATTATATTTATCTTGCATGTTTTAGTTGATGTATTTCCTACATTTGCTATCCTGGATAAACATGATTATTTTTTTGCCTCTTGTTAGAAAGGGGTAATTCGGGGATAATTCCTGCACAAAGCCTTGGGCTAACTTGGAATGTGTGTTACTCAATTTAAAATTTTGCTATTGTTAACTCAATGTAGCTTAGTGTTACTGCCACATGATTCAAGAAAAAAACGAAGTTGGATAAATAAGGTTAGAGTGTATTGTCTAAAGATCCAAGGCCCAAATTATTTGTTGAAGCCTGAATTTTATATTACCATGTATTGACTGAAAATCTAGAAATATATGGTAGTATTTTTTTCCTTGAGTTTTACTGTGTTATCAAAAAGCCCTATTTCTTTTCAACTTGTATGGATGTCTGGGGCTTGGCATGGTTTTTTGGCTGGATGTTTACAAAGCAGCTGTGTGAAGGCAAAACACTCTTCTGCTTTATATTTGTTGTAACTTGTTTTATGGTGCATCTATAGGCTGCAATAGTTAGTGCACAAAAAATCTAGAAGCAAGTCAATTATTTACACAACAAAAACTTGAACAACACAGACGATGCCATAATGCCACTACACAACATATGCCCAAGAGCGAGTAAGACATGTTTCCTTTCTAATTTATGGCAAACTATACTTTAGGAACTATTGAAATTGTAGAAAACTTTGGAACGTTAAGAAGGCCACCTTTGATGCAATACATGAGCTTCCAGTGTTGGTTGGTAGTTTGACTTCTATTAATCCTCCAGACAAAACACCTTCGATGCTATCTATGAGCTTCCAGTGGTGGCTGGCAGTTTGACTTATATATTATCATTCTCCAACAAATGTGAATCAATGATTCAGACCTTGATTCCATGTTGACCGATTTCAATTCCCAAATAAAAATGTATTACAAATCCTGGCAGCCCAAATTAACTTAGGCATTGTTTACGAAGGTACCATGCGGCGATTGTGAATCCAACCTCCACTTCAATGACTTATTCCTTTGTGAGGTCCCAACATGAATCATAGACTGTTTCTCTTTTTCCAAGGTAATGGTTATCAGAGTCTAGTGACTATCAGTATACAAAGTGTTGGAGTTGATATTATTCCCTTGAGAGGTCTCGGCATGAATCCTAGACCATTTATCTTCCTCCATGGTAATGATTATCAGACATGTGGATTGTCAACTGAACAGTAAAGTTTACAAATCACAATTGTTGACAGAATGTAATCCAATTCAAAATGTGATGCAAGCCCTAGAAGTGTTTTACAAAACCAGAATTCCATACAGGGTATGATCTCTATAACTAAATCCTGATCACAACATAAATTCTAAGCTCAGTTAAGATCAGTGAAGAATCTATCAATATCTTAACTAGAAATAGATTTTGTTTTTGGTTGTGAGGATTGCCCGTGAACCGGTGAGACTCCTGTATCATTTTGCATACCATAAAAACCCTGCTTACATTGATTCTGCTGTTAGAGGACAACATCTCGTGCGTGACAGATCATTCTCAAGACTCGTACTGGTACTGCAGCTAGCAGGAAGGGTTGGTCTACGAAGGCATGAAGTGCAGTGGATAATCCCTGTATATAAAATGACCCTATATATGAGCCTTCTCTGTTTACACTACAGACAAATTTACTTTGACATAGAGGCCTAAGGAATCAGGATCTACAAAACCGAATTGTGTTAACATTGCACAAAGGTTAAAAGACCTTTTTCCTTCAAAAATAAGATTAAGGAACAATCCCTAACTCTGTTAACATTGTACACAGGTTTGAAAATAATTTTAATTAAGTGCAATTTAATTATTTTGTGTTTTGGTTTTTTTTATTTGGGGTTATAATTTTCGGTAAGATTATGATTTTGTATTATTTAAAATATTTTTTTGAATAGATAAATAGATTAGTGCTATGAAAATTCCTTCTACTCACACATATGGATTATGTAGATTTAGATTATGTAGATTTTACAACTCAAACTTGTGATTCTAACTCTTTCTTATTAAATTTCAACGAATTAAACAAAAAAATATAACAAAAAAACACCAAAACATAAAATATTTGACTGGATTAAACTAACCCTTACCAAATGGAATATTATAAAAGCACTACAGAACTATGCTTTCAATGTTTAAATCAATGAAAACTACAGCTACTCCCGACCCACAAGATTAAACATTTCTATGGAACAAAGATATCAGAAATTGCAATAGTAAATGGTTTAATCAAACAGTCAGAAATATGGCAATGAATCAAAATTAATGAAAACTACAGCTACTCCTGAGCCACAAGATTAAAGATTTCTATGAAACAAAGATACCAGAAATTGCAATATTAAATGGTTTAATCAAATAGTCAGAAATATGGCAATGAATAAAAAACATATGTCCAAGCAAATATCAGTGGGAAAAAACCACTCAAGGTTATACATCAAATCCTTCAAGAAAATAAGTAAAATTTCATGCTAGAACACATTTTCCCTTTTAATTTTCATTCATCCAGCCCAATTTTGAACAAGAATTGAAAAATAATTAATATAGAACATGAAAAAAATTATAAATTTGCATGGGAGAAAAAACAACTAAATTTTCATGGGGAGAAAACACAACTACTTTTTGTTTGACATCAATATCTATTGTAAGTTGTGTATAATCATGTCTCACATAACTAAATATCAGGAATCTACAAATTTTACAACTAAAAATGAAAGGTATCACGTTTACATTTTCTAAAAATATTTTATAAGGGAACAAATTACACAATCTCCCATATCTATCTAGTTGGGACCCTAATATATGTAAGATCTTGAGCCTGCCAAACTTCAGGGCCTGCTCATATCTAGAGGGTTTAAAACTGTCTTTTCTTATGCCCAAACTGGGGTGAGAAAATGTTCTGTGCTTAATATACAATAAACAATATATGATTCAGCTTAAGCCATATATAGATGAAGGCAAGTGATCAAAGTTCCAGCCCTTCCCATTTTATAGTGGGTCACTGTATCATGTTGATGCAAACTTCGAACCCTGATGTTACCCCTATTAATACAAAGTTGGGGATCCATGTTAAAATGAATTACTGTATTGTGTTAATGCTGAGTTGGGGGCCATGCTAAAATAGGTCACTGTATTATATTAAGTTGGGTGTTAGCGTTCAAAACTCATTACACATCAAATAAATATTAAAAACTCATCCAAAAGCCCAAACAAGAAGATTTAATCCATAACATATGCAATAGAAAATTCATCCAACAATCTACACAGGAGAATGGCACTGTGAAAACATATACCCACCATAGCACACAAACTATCTATAACCTGATACCATCAATCACAAAATCCATGAAGAGATGGCATATCTGCAACTGAAAATCAAAACAGCAGAGAAAAAATATTTTAGTTCTTTTCATGTCCCTAAATGCCCCTTATACAGGTGAAGGCCTAATCTCTCAAAGCCTAAGGTGAAAGCCTAATCTCTGAAAACAACCTTAATATTAGGTTTCAGCCAAAGATACAATTCTGATATATACCATACAATGACAAGAAGCACGTTTCACCAATGCAAATAACCCAGAACTAAATAATATTGCATTTCTAATTTATGAGCTGATATGCCAACCAGTCTTCAACCAGCAACTAATATACCATGCAATACTATGAAATAACACCATTCACTTATCACCTATTGACCGATTATCTGATTCAGATGCTTTAGTCACAGGGCACATTGTCCTCGGATCATCCATCTTTTTAGGGGGAGATAACTATGGGAACACTTTTTCTTTCACTTAATTTTTTCTTATACTTTCTTTTGTAGTACTTATCATTAGTATCATTTGGTTCGTTTTTCTTGCCGTTATTCCAGAATTTGTCCCATTTTATTTTTCTTAGATGTGGCATTTTGTTAAATTCTTCTAATCTTTTGTTCCATTTTGGGAAACTGTTGATATTTTCTGCTTGCTACTCTTCCATTTTCCTCAAAGACTTTGTTGTTCTTCCAACTTCCTCCAAGATTTTGCATATTTTTACAAAAAAATTGCTTCCGGTGGTTCCATCTTTAATTACCATCCAAGCTGGCACGATTTCTGCTTTGTTATCACTGAAATGTTATGGGAAGATTTTTGGGGCCCAAGACTTTGCATATTTTTGCCAAAAAAATGCTTCCGGTGGTTCCATCTTTAATTACCATCCAAGATGGCACGATTTCTGCTTTGTTATCACTGAAATGTTATGGGGAGACACTGTAATGTTATGGGAAGATTTTTGCCCTAAATTTTAGTAGATCATTAAGGTTTTTTAATTTTTTACATTATATATATATATATATATATTATATATATATATATATATATATATATAATATATATATATATATATATATATATATATATATATTTCTAAAACTTCCTTTCTGTTCAAATAATAAGATAGCAATTCTAGCATAAAGGTTGTCTGGTCTTTCAATAATTATAAAGTGTGCTTTTGAACTTAAATATGATCGACATCTGCATTTCAGAATTTTTTTAGTCTGTTTTGCAAAGTCGACAAATCCAAAATTATCATGAAAGTATGGCAACTTTGTAACGCCTAACATTAATGGAATTCTAATTGAATTATGAATTGTCTGCATGAACAGGCGATACAATTGTTACCTCTAGGTCTGAAAATCACAATTGTGGTAAGAATATGGGGTTAGTCTAGATATCACTCAATTTTTTAGAGAGTTTAGCCCCCATATGCTTTCTCTAAAGAGGAACTAATTCATTCTAAAAAATATTCGTATATTATAGAGGCTAGTATTGAAATTTCAAATCTCTTTATTTCTATATTTTCATCCTTATTTTTTATGCTTTTATTTTGTTTAAATTCTAATGTGATATTCTAATTGAAAATCAACAATTGTACAACTATGTGTCGAAGTATGATTTTTTACTTTTAATATGTATGACAATATGTTATTTTTCTTCTATATTTAGAAAGAAAAACACATTTATTAGATGTAACTTTAATCTTAAAAAAATTAATTTGAATTATTTTAAAGATCTATTGATTACAATTTTTTAATAATTTTAATCCTAAAAATTATACAATTATTATTTATTTCAATAATAAAAAAATTATTATTACAATAAAGATAAATATTTAATAATTAAATATTTTTTAATAATATTTTTTTTGCAATAGATAACTTTAGATTTTTAAGTATCAATATAATGATTAAACTTTACCCATCACCCTAACTCATGTGCCTATTTAATGTAGAAAAAATATATATAAGAAATATATATTACCCATCACCCTAACTCATGTGTCTATTTAATAAAGAGAAAAGATATATAAGAAATATATAGAGGCAAAATAATAAAACTAGATAAATACTTTATAGAATGATAATCTCATTAGACATTATAGTCGAATAAACTTTCAATAGCCAGTTTGAAAATTTCTTTCAAATATCGTATAACTTATATAATGAGTATCTCTCTTAAATATTTCCAAATCTAATTTTCCTTCTATATGTTTACAAATTTGAGATTTAAAACCATATTTTCTAATATAATAAATTGTATTTCATTTTACAAATACACTCACTATTCATAATAAAAAAAATTAGAATATAACATATATGCAATATAATGATTAAAATAGATAATCCATGCTCATGAACTCTGCATATTAATTGAGTGAAGTATTAGGGTAATAATTGAGTACAATATGAGGTATGTGTAATTGAGTCTAGGTTCATTGTGGAGTCGATACTTACTTTTTTAAAATGAGAAATAATAAGTATTTAATTAATAAAATGAGAAATAATAAGTATTTAATTAATAAAATAAAATATAAATTTTAGTTAAACAAACAATATTAATATATAAATTATTTTATTATATGAACTCCGGCATGAGATCAAATCATTGGAAGGTTAGGATAATTGGGAAATCTGGCTCCGGGGAAGCACGATATCGGCCATTTTAAAATACTCAATACTCATCTATAGTCTATCATAAACATGAGTTTAGATTAACAAGAACGTAAAATGGAAACGTTGATCCAAAAATGTTTCTAGAATATGAATTAGCCAGCATCCATACAAATGCTAAATATTTTGAGGAAGGTCTTTAGGAGAAATAAGTATTGTCCAAAGAAATTTAAAGAAATATTTTCCAAAATATAAATCAGTAAATATCTATATTTTCCCTAAAAGTATCACAAAATCATGTTCGTTTAGTTAAACAAACAATATTAATATATAAATTATTTTATTATATGAACTCCGGCATGAGATCAAATCATTGGAAGGTTAGGATAATTGGGGAAATCTGGCTCCAGGAAGCACGATATCGGCCATTTTAAAATACTCAATACTCATCTATAGTCTATCATAAACATGAGTTTAGATTAACAAGAATGTAAAATGGAAACGTTGATCCAAAAATGTTTCTAGAATATGAATTAGCCAGCATCCATACAAATGCTAAATATTTTGAGGAAGGTCTTTAGGAGAAATAAGTATTGTCCAAAGAAATTTAATGAAATATTTTCCAAAATATAAATCAGTAAATATCTATATTTTCCCTAAAAGTATCACAAAATCATGTCTCCACTGCCCCTAATCTAGATTAGCTGACTTTTCCAAAATATGTCATTTAAATTTTTGAATTTGATGGACTTTTGGATATTTCACTAATTGACGTTCAAGTATGCATAATTTCAATAAATTTTTTATTGGTATAGTTGACCATGTGGTATCAAACATATTTTTGATATGGTTGATTCCGAGGTATATTTTATAAAGAAATCGGAATAGCAAACATTATGGACATATTTGTTTAAGGGGATTCATCTATTTTGGTCAAGGTCAAATTCCAAGTCACATAGATCATGCTTATGAGATCAAACAGATTCCAAACAAGGAGAATATTGTTAAGAAAATCTCTCAACAAAACTCCAACAACCAACAAATCAATCCTCAATATATGCTATTGTAATAATTATACCAAGCCCCCCACCCATTAATGCTTACATTACATCATTACAAAGATTAATACAAAAAAATGACAAATTACAATTCACAATCACATTTGTCTACTATCTTGCTCGACACTTATCCCCACTTTGAAGTCTCTAGACAATGCTCTTTTCACCATCACGATATTTGATCTTCCCATTCAACTCATCTAAGACATAACTGCCTCTAACCATCTTTGTTGAACTTCATATAATTGACACTTCTCAATCTCCTGAAGAACAATCTCGATATTGGACTAGATCCAGTCGTCAATTATGAAATTGATGTTTCTATACCCATGGATCTCATAACATGACACGTAACTGATGCTCTTGAAGCCTGAAAAACAACAAGACCCATCAACCTATAATAGAATCGTGAAGTCAAATTAGCGATTAGTTTTCTTGATATCAAAGAACGTCTAGAACCACTAATTTAATTATATTCTTCTTCTAAATAATTGGTTCTATAGTTCTTTTCAAAACAACAAAAATTATAAAAATAACCGTTTTATAGCTTCTTTATAAAAATATGTGAGGTTCATCATTTCTATCACATGTTATGTCTAGATAGAATTCCATGGTATTCATGGATCTTAATATTTCCCTCCTGTCAATATTGTTATAACAACTCAATAGGTTGGACATCACCTAACAAGCCTAGACCATAAATTCTACATTGTGAGGTCTCACTCATAGCATGCTAAGGAAAAAAATTAACACTTAGCAACAACACTGACATAAAAAGTTTACCACCATTTTTGCAACAAACTGGATGTGTAAGGAACACATAATTAATAGTATAATCACGTTGAATTTTTGTAAGTTTGATGATGCAAGTTCAAAGATGCAAGCCCCAACAGACTTCTTAACATAATAATTGGGAAACAGAAAACATGATCTTGCCCTTAACAAGCTTGGGATCTATCTGACCTAGCAAGGGCAGTGCCAACAAGGGTTGCTTTTATTGCATCCTCCAGTGTGGCATATTTGGAGAGTAATGAATGTAGAGGACCAATTCTCCATAGAACTGTCAAGTTCACCAAAAAATTAATAGCACCTAGTGCCTGATCCACTCGTTTATTCATGCAAGTCGAATGTTTACATTGATCCTGATTGGGAAGATCTGTATATGTTGCTACAATATTTCATGACTCACACATATTCTAAGTTTGTAGTTACAATAGGTTACTAAAAAAGAAATAAAATGAAACTAAATACAACCACACAAGTAAAAACTCAAGATTTATGTGGTAAAACCCTGACAGGGTGTCAAGAAAACATCCACGGGGAAAGGGATTAGATTTTATGTTCAATCAATAAATTATTCTCCATTACAATAGTTTGGGCATTAATCATTTTTATATATGAGCTTCCTCAGTTACATAACTACTGATTCGGTATGAAACTAACTTGTAAATAAATAATACAATTTTACCCAAATTTACATTAATTAGTTGTCAATTACCAACAAACTCCACCTTGACAACAATTTTCCGAATCCCTTACCCATGCCCATTCATCATCTCTTCTGCAAGCCAAGAGAAGCTAAATACCATCGTAGCTTCTCTACTATAACTGGCTTTGTGAATATGTCTGCACAATTCTCCCATGTATGGACCTTTTGAAGAGTTACTTTTCTGCCATCGATCAAATGTCTCAGAAAATTATACCTTACATCAATGTGCTTGGTTCTACTCTAATAAGAAGGATTTGTAGCCAAGTGAATAGCACTCTAAATCTCACAAAGTACATTCACTTTCTCCTGCATCCTTCCAATTCCATCAAGTAGACCCTTTAACCAGATTACTTCTTTACTAGCATATGAAGCAGCTATATATTCTGCTTCGGTAGTGGACAACACAATTTTTTCTTCAAGCTTTGACATCCAACTAATTGCTCCACTTGCAAGAGTAAAGACATAACCTGTAGTAGATCTTCTTTTGTCCAAATCACCTACATAATCAGCATGTACATATCCGTAGACTGATCCTTCACTACCATTAAAGATGATGCAATGGTCACTTGTGCCTCTTAGATATCGAAGCACTCATTTCGTTGCTCACCAATGTTCTAATCCTGGATTTGCCATGAACCTGGTGACAAGTCCAACTGCATGTGAAATGTCAGATCTTGTAGATACCATCGCATACATTAAGTTGCCTACAACATTTGCATATGGTAAATGAGACATATACTTCTTTTCTTCATGAGTTCTATGACTCAAAACTAAGGAAAGCTTTAAATGAGAATGTAATGGAACATTAACATGTTTCACATTATTCACATGGAACTTTTCAAGTACTTTCTCCACATTCTTCTACTGTGATAACCAAAGCTTACCATTTTTCTTGTCTCTTTGTATCTCCATGCCCAGGATATGTTTTGTTGCTCCAAGATCCTTCATATCAAATGTCCTAGAGAGCTGAGCCTTTAACCTAATGATCTCTTCCATGATTTTTCTTGCAATAAGCATATCGTCAACATATAAAGATAAGATAATGAATATGTCATTGTCACTTCTAATAAAGTTTAGGCTCACCATGAAGGAGTCAAACTTCGTGTACCATTGTTTGAGAGACTGCCTCAGCCCATACAATGATTTCCTGAGATTGCAAACTAATCTTCTGCTGTGACCTTCTACAAAACCTTCTAGTTGTTCCATATATAACTCTTCATTCAAATCACCATGTAGAAAAGCTATTAAACATCTAACTGTTCTAACTCAAGGTTAAGTAATGCAGTTAGTGACAACACAGTATGAATAGAAACAAGTTTTACAATTGGTGAAAAAATCTCATGAAAGTCGATACCTTCAACCTGAGAATACCCTTTTGCTACCAGTCTCGCCTTATACCTTTCGATACTTCCATCATTTTTCTGTTTCAGTTTGAAGAACCATTTGCATCAATCAGCACTTCTCCCTTTAGGAAGTTCTACAAGATCCCAGGTACTATTCTTGGCGAAGGAATCCATTTCTTCTTCCACAGTCATTTTCCATTTTTCACTATTTGTATCATCTACTACTTCATGATAACAGGAAGGCTCCACATTTTTAGTAATCAAAGCAAAAAATGAAGTAGAATCTTCATACCTTTTGGGAGTCCTTTTTTCCCTTCTAGACCTTCTTAAAGTGACCGGTTGTTGAACTAGTTCAGAAACTTCAACAGTTTCCTTTGTATCGTCAAGACCCTTTTCTCCAGAAGTATCTTCTTCCTTTTGATTGTCATCGAAAGGTCTAGCTTCCAACTGAATTTGTTGATCTCGCGATACATGTTCTTGTTCAATTCTTTCAACATTTGATTTTTAAAAAGAAGATTCATCAAATGTTACATATCTACTAATGACTATCTTCCGTGATGTAGGATCCCACAACCTGTATCCTTTCACTGCATAGTCATACCCAACAAAGACATAAAATTTCAATTTTGGATCTAATTTTGAACACTGACTTTTACGAATAAGAGCATCGCTATCACAACCAAATATCCTTAAATTTGAATAATCACAAACCTGACCTAACCAAACGTCTTCAGGAATTTTACAATTAATTGCTACTGAACGTGATCTGTTAACTAAATAACAAGAAGTGGATACTGCTTCTACCCACAACTCCTTGTTCAAGTTAGTATTACTGATCATGCTTCTGGCTCTTTCCATAAGAGTCTGATTCATACGTTCAGCAACACCATTTTGCTAAGGAGTATAAACAACAGTTTTGTGTCTAACAATTCCTTCATCCTTACAGTATTGTTCAATTCTATTGAAGTAAATTCACCACCATTGTTAGTTCTTAAACATTTAATTCATTTGCTTGTTCTTTTCTCTAGCATTGCTTTAAATTGTTTAAAGATATTGAATACATCAGCTTTCTTCTTTAGAATAAAGACCCAAACTTTACGAGAGAAATCATCAATAAACATTAAAAAATATAAAGCACCTCCATATGATACAACAGGAGATGGTCCCCACAGATGAGAATGAATATAGTCTAAAATATCTTTACTATTATGATTTCCAGTTCTAAATCTCTGTTTACACTGTTTTCCATACACACAACGTTTACAGAAATCCAACTTCAAATATTTCAGATCAAGAAGTGATTTATGTTTCATGAGTGCCTGAAGGCCTTTCTCGCTCATGTGACTCAATCGTTGATGCCATAGGTGAGTACCTTCTTCTTCTTTTTCTAACACAATGACTGCTTCACTGACCTGAGTACTTCCTTTGAGTCTGCAAAGATTTCTAACATTTTTTGCTTTCATAACAACTAGGGCACCTTTAGAGACATCCAACACTCCATTCTGACCTATAAACTTATAACCATTTGAATCCAACACTCCTAATGAAATCAAATTTTTCTTCAATTCAAGTACATTTCTAACACTAGTTAATGTTCTAACTGTGTTATCATACATTTTAATCTTGATATTTCCCATTCTAATATTCTAACATGATACATTATTACCCATAAACACAGAACTACAATTTACATCTTCATATGAAGTAAACCAATTTCTGTGTGGACACATGTGATGAGAAGCACTAGAGTCTAACAAACAACTTTCAAAACCCTGAGAGACATTACATATAGGTAAAGTTTCATATATCATACATAATTCTTCAGCATATAAAACTTCATCTGTCATACCTGAATCAACCTGATTTCCTTCCTTCTTCGGGTTACCAGAGACTTTTCCTTTCCAACAGTCTTTCTTAAGGTGTCCAATTTTGTTGCAGTGCCAACATTTTGCCTTACACTTATTTCCCTTTGATTTAGATCTGGAAGACCCCATTGTCTTTCTCCTCTTTCCTTTAATCATCCTCTGGCTGTCATGGCTTCTGGTGCAGCTGTTTCAGTACTAGTTTTCCTTCGTACTTCTTTAGAAAAGAGAGCTGTCACAACTAATTCAAATTTCCAAGAATCAATTGTGCTCAAACTGATTGAAGTTACGAAGTGGTCCCATGACTCAAGCAAAGAACACAATAAGGTTAAAGATTTGTCTTCTTCCTGAATTTTAACTTCCATATCTGATAATTCGCATATAAGTGTATTAAAAATATTTAAGTGCTTTGCAACTTTTGAACCCTCCTTCATTTGAAGACTGTACAATTGTGTTTTCAAATGAATTCTATTGGTTAACGACTTTGTCATGTATAGTTTTTCCAGTTTTTCCCACAAGCCTGAAGTTGTACTCTCTTCAACAATGTTAAAGAAAACTTCACTTGCTAGGCATAACCTAATGGTACTGAGAGCTTAGGCATCCAAGTCCTCACAGTCTCAATGTTTCATGCTAGCTAGTTTCTTATTTGCCCCATACAAAGCTTTGTTCAACCCTTGTTGCACCAACAAATCCCTAACTTTCAATTTCCAAAGAGCAAAGTTGTTCGTGCTGGTGAATTTCTCCACTTCAAACTTTGCATTTGTCATCTTGGCCATTTCTTTCGAACAAATCCTTCTTTTTAACTAGGTTTCTCTAAAAACAAGGGTTTAGGGTTTCTTCAATTTCTGGTTTCCTCTACAAAAGTCTGAGTTTCTTTTTTTTTTAAAGAAACTCTTTTCTACAATTCAAAGTTTTTTTTTTTAGAAAGCAAAAAAAAATCCCTATTCATATTTTTATGCAATTCTTCCAAAAAAAGAAAAAAAATTGCCTACTTTGCTTTTTCTTTTTTTTTTAATAAATCGTAAAACCCTTCAATAGATTTGCAAAAAAAAAAAACCATTGTCAGCACACAAATGGCCACTAGTAACTCCTTCTTGACAGATCCTCACCAGTCTATGCAGAAAATATGGGCCTCTGGCTTCACGCATACATAGATAAGCTCTACGTAGTAGTAGTTTAACATGTAGAGAGCACACTAGGCATATGCAGAGCAAGACTACTTCCTCGACAGATGGAAACATGAGAGAACAAGCTTCCTTGGTAGCACACTGGGCTGGGTAGTGGTTCCCTTCACACGCAGGCGGTTTTGCTTGACCAGCAACGGGTTGTCCACCATGCAAGTCCCTTAAAATGCATGGGCATCACTGCGGTTCTGCTCAACAACAACCAGGCCAGAGGGCTTCCTTGGCTAGCAGGTAGGTTTGGTTGGTGATTCAGCACGCAGATGGATTCGATGGGTCGTTGGGCTAGCACCACGTAGAGGTATTCGATGGGTCTCTAGGCCAGCAACATGCAGAGGGTAGAGATCACCTTCCTCGACCAGCACCCAGCCCTCCTTAACATCTCTAGTAGCGCACAACACTTTTACTCTGGCAGCAGGAGCATCGGTTCTTTCACCATGCCTAAACAAAAAAAAAAAAAACCACTCAATATTTTACGCAGTGCATTGGCCTCTAAACTCAACTCAACTGCTCTGATACCATTTGTAGTTACAAGAGGTTACTAAACAATAATGAAAATGAAACTAAATATAACCACACTAATAAAAACTCAACATTTACGTGGTAAAACCCTAACAAGGTGTCAAGGAAACATCCATGGGGCAAGGGATTGGAATTTGTATTCAATCAATAAATGATTCTCCATTACAATAGTTTAGGCATTCATCAATTTTATATATGAGCCTCCTTGGCTACATAACTATTGATGCGGTATGAAACTAACTTATCAATAACTAATACAATTTTACCGAAATTTACATTAATTAGTTGTTAATTACTAGCAAAGTTAAAGCGCACATTCTTCTCTCGAATTGTGCTTCTCGTAACCTTCATGTCTCACCGCATCAGTCCAAGACTCTCCAACATCCATGGTGTCCCATTTGAGGCACAATCATGTGCACAACGAAATCTTCTACAAACACACCTCTGCCAAACTGTCTTAACATTAAACTGCATTGCCTCAAGCATAATTACCAAATTCACAGATTTTAAGCAAGATAGGAGTTACGCAACTTCTCCACACCAGTTAGCATACATAATACACCAGTCTCGAACCATGATATTTCCAACAGTTGGATTCGACCAAATTGAGAAGTCAACAATATCAATGACATCTCCCCAATGCAGATCCCTACTGCTAATCATTCCACTTACTAGTTTGTTTTAAGCTCATACATTGTTTCTACTGCTATAACACTGAAGCAGTTTGCACAAGACAAAAATATGTGTAATCAAACATAGAAAATTAAAAAACACAAAAACAATAAATCTATTCTTACACCTTAACTACCCTATGTACAGAGTATCATATATCACATTTCTTTCTTCCCTATGAGCCCTCCCTTGACGGAGACAGACTTAGACTTGCTCTGATACTGATAAAGAAATTGGAAGAGTAAACATTGTAGACAAATTCACTCAAAACAATTCTTCTATTTCATTCAAGTCCAAATTACAAGCCACATAAATAATTCTCATGGGATCCAATAAATTCCAAACAAAGGGAATAATATTGTTAAGAAAGTCTCTCAATAAAACCCCAACAAATCAATCCTACCTATATGTTATTGTAATCATTATTCTAAGTATTCTCAAACAATGAATTGACATTATTGATGATTTACCTTTTATATTAAATATTTTTTAATGACATTATGAATTTGTTTATTAAATAATGAAATTTTAATTATTTTATTAAAATATTTATTTTAAGAAGTAAATAAAAATTAAATTATAATTAACCTAAATATATCTTAATTCAAATATTATAGTATAAAATTCAAAATATTTTTAATAAGAAAAAAATTCAATTACTTTTGAATAAGCAAAAAATACTTAAACTTAAATACTGATAATATTAAAATTCAAATATTTTTAATAAGAAAAAATTCAATTACTTTGAATAAGCAAAAAAATATTTAGAACTTAATTATATATTATAGATGGTTTGAAGAAAAAATGTATATTTTATAAAGAAATTGAAAAGGATAAATTGTTATCCTTAAAACATTTGAATATCTTATCATCTTACATTTTGATTAATTTTGAGGATTTAATATTTTTTTCTTGGAATAGCAAATGTACCATGTACACCTATGTAAAATGAGATTTTTAAGTTATGCTACACCTATGTAAAATGAGATTTTCAAGTTATTAATTCCATTTACTCATTTTAATTTAAAGAAAAACAATTATGATAGATATATAATAATATTTCAATTTCTATTGTAGGTTAAATACAGTGAAAATACACTACAAAGAATGAATAAAAGACGTAATTAAATAATTAAAGTAATTGTACATTCATAATGTGAAATTCTAATATTGTATAATTTCACAATTTTAGTAAATATCATGTCCATCTTTGACATAAATTTGAAAACTTTACAGTTTTATATCTACACAAGTGTTTAGGAAATATAAAATATTCATTGACAAATATAATATAGTAAAAATTCTACAAAAATGAATGAATCTTCATTAGATATATCCAATTAAAATTAAAATGACTATAAACTACATCACAACACCTTATATATTCATTATCATATAAAATGACCAACACTCTTACATGAACAATAAAATTAGTTCTTCATTGAAAAGAATATTAATAAAAAAAAGTCTCTAGATAAAACAATTTGCATAAATAAACATTTTAATTTAGTATTTTATGATTTATCATTTTAGTTGAAATTTGAACAAATATTTTTTATTTACCATTTTCTTTAACCTTGACCAAGGAAAATTTTAAGGATGGAAAATTATCTTGATGTTTAAAACATTGGTGAATCTCACTATTCCCTAATATGCAAACTATAAAATATTTATTGATGTATTTGTAAAATTATTCCACTTTATAATGATTTTATATATACTCTCTATATAATGTTGGTGGTTTTAAAGGTAAAATAAGTTTATACTGTAAAATTTCGGGAATCATGTTTATAAAAAATGGAAATTGGCAATCTTTTTTTGGAAAAATCATGGAAAATTAGCCCACCTCTGAATATTAGCCCCTAAAATTTTCCATAACCTTGACCCAAAACTCAATCAAAATAAAATATAAAATATTGAAATACATTGCACATATTGATATATTCAAAATCTTTATTAGAGAAAAATATGTATTTATAAGTGTTCAAAACATACTATATTTCAAAGATTTTGGTGAAAATGCTATTCAATATCCATTTTTAAGCATATAGAAATTAGGGATGTGATTAAATAAAAATATTGATTAAGTTATTTCATAAAAATGATTCCCTCATAAATCCTAACATGAAATAATTTGCATAATAAATCCTTGCATCAATTATATGTAAAATTCTTAACAATCCTATCAGTAAACATGTGTGGTTTTCTTCCTCAAAACTTGTATGTAATAGTTCTTTAAGCCTTCAAAACTATTATAATTATTATAAGAAGTAGATAATATACAAAGTTCATAAACCTGACTACTCCTTAGAAAAGTTTAAAAATACATTAATCCATGACTTTGCAAAACATATTATGAATAAAATAAATTCATCAAAATATCTATGAATATATATGAAGAAAATAAATTATTTCAAAAACTTACAAAGAAACAAATTATTTTAGTAATATGAATGAAGTAAATTATTAAACATACTATACTCCTCATTAGATATTTAGAAATATCATGAGAGATACTATTAAGAACCATTATAGGTCCATCTTAAAGTGAGATCTACAAGTATTGAGAGGAATAGAATGTGTCAAGATGAAAACCCCCTTTTAAGTAAAAAGATATGTTATCCCTTACCAAGTGTTGAGAGGGATAGAATGTGTCAAGATGAAAACCCTTTTTGAGTAAAAAGATATTTTATCCCTCTCACTCATTAATACATCATTAGATATTTAGAAATACCATGAGGGATACTATTAAAAACCATTATAAATCCATCTTAAAGCGAGATCTACCGAGTGTTTAAAGGGATAGAAACCCCTTTTTGAGTAAAAAATATATTTTATCCCTCTCACTCATTAGTACATCATATAATGTGTCAAGATCGAAAACATTTTTTGAATAAAAAGATATTTTATCCTTCTCACTCATTAGTATATCAAGAATTAAGATGGATCTAGGTTAGTGTTTATTTTATTATTTCATATTTAAACTTATAATTAAAAAAAAGCATTCAAATTATTAGTTTGAAAAATGATTTGCAAAAAATAAATTTAAATTTCCATAACAACTTATGTGTTACTATGATTAATTACACTTTCTAAAATATCAATGTACATTATTATATGGTTTATTAAAATGTTTATAATATCTATTTTTTTTAATTGTATTAGTGATTATTCTTGGTGAAAATGCAATATATTTTATTATTTAATATGGAAAAATCAGTATAGGATATAATATTTATATTGTGTGAAACTTTATTCATCATATTGTCAATATATTTTGAATTTGGAGGGAAATTTGTTGATTATTTTTTTAAATATTATTTACATTTATAAATTATAACATCTATGTAACATTAAGTATAAAATTTTAAGCTATATAACTCTAAATTTTATTTTAATTTTATATGTATCATATTTTTTATAACGGTTATAGTATTATATATATATTATATATATATATATAATATTCATATTTTTGGATTCATCCAGCATGGAGATGGATCAAAGTTAGCTTTAGATGTGGAGTTCTTATTTTTATTTCACACTTTAAAGAGGGATTGTACCTTGAGAGATTAACTTTCTCTTAGTGCTTGGTAGTTTAGAGTTAAGATGGATCTATGATGGTTAAAATAAATTTAAGGTAAAATCTAAATTCTCTCTAGCTCATTCTAGAAGAAATAGTTGTGATGACATTGCACCAAGAGGGACTATCTAGCCCAATATGGAAGAGATGTTGTAATGTCTTGTCCAATTATTTAATACAAATAAAAAATTAAAAATTATTTTTTTATTATTGTTGTTTTTGGGTAGTTAAGGTAGCATTACTTGGTCATGAGGTTTTTGAGCTCTAGGTTTATGAGAACTCAATGGTATTGACTCAGTGTTAGTGTGGAATATAGCCGATTCAAATGGAGGAATTAAAGTAGCCTAGCTCCATCAACTCCACATATATCAAGGGTGGAGAGAGCTTATTTTACTATTATTGTTGTTGATGTTGTCTAGTGGTTAAAGTAAACATTACTTGGTCAAGTTACTATGGGTTTTTGAGCTCTAGGTTTATGAGAATCTATGGTATTGACCCATGGTATTCATGTGCAACATAGTCTATCCAAAACCAGGAATTAAGATAGCTTAAATCTATCAACTCTAGATATATCAAAGGTCTAGAGAGATCCGTTCCCCTTTACACTCAATCAAGATATCAAAGGTCTAGAGAGATCCATTCCCCTTTACACTCAATCAAGAGATTCACACCTTGAGAAATTTAATCCATCACTACTCTTAATAAATCTATAATTAAAATAAATATAAACTAATAATATATATATTTCAAAACCTTCATATGTTATATATAAAAAAAACACTGGTTATTAATATGGGAACATGCCATTTCAAAACCTTCATATGTTATATATAAAAAAAACACTGGTTATTAATATGGGAACATGCCATTAAAAACACTCTTTGTATTATTGATATGGGAATTTTTCTTTGAAGGGTTAAAAGGAAAAATCGATTATCTCAACACCTGTTAAGAAATATGCGGTATATTACGGAAAAATACATCAGCAAGGCACACTTTTCCACTCTGCTTCAGAAAGACTATTTGTATTCATGTTTCATTCAAATGCCATCATATTAATATACGAGCAACGAAGAATAAGCGAGAAACAGAAAAAAAATGATGTACTGCTGAGAAGGTTTCCGAGTTTTTGATGGGAACTGAATGGCTGGAAACTATCAAACCGGCCGCGTCCAATTGAAATGGCATGTCAGTAAATATGATATACTGATGCATGCTTTCCACCGTTAATGGAAGTCTCAGAACTCCTCGTTAACTCGGTCTTGCTATCTAACTTCTTCCGCTGCTCTTTTTCTTGCGAGTAGGTGGACATGTCGGTACATGACCCTCGCAGGATCGTCCAGGAGGTGTTCGTGCTGCCGCTGCTACAAACTTATGGGGACGTGGCGGTTTTGGGACGTTAGGGTTGGGTTGACTATTTTGAAGCGATTGCCACAACTGCCTCTGCCTTCCTGTGGCGGAGACTTCCTTAAACGACGAGGTCGTTATAAGTAAGGCGAGAGTCACAATTAGAAGAACAGACACATTGGTTTTAAGTTTCATGGGCACCGCCATTATCATCATTTTGCTTTTGACACATAAAAGACAATATCTATTGAATGGTAACTCTTATGCCCTAAATAGAATATCGGCTGAATGATTGGTTTGATATCGATGAGGGACGGTTCCGGAAAAATGGAGGTAATGAAATTTATTGCGGAAGCGCTATCTATGTCTGGTTTGCACTTGTTAAACTATTTTATGCATACATAAATACATGCCAGAGGGGGAGAAGCGGAGAAGGATCCAAGCACTGAAGGATCAGAGAAGGATCAGATAAGGATGGTGAGAGAGAGGTGAAACAGCGGAGAAGGATCAGAGAAGGATGGTGAGAGAGAGGCGAAGGAGAGGAGAAGGATCAGAAGACAGAAGGATCAGAGAAGGATCCGAGCACAGAAGGATCAGAGAAGGATGGTAAGAGAGGGGAAGGAGCGAAGAAGGATCCGAGCAGAGAAGGATCCGAGGACAGAAGGATCAGAGAAGGATGGTGAGAGAGGGGGAGGAGGGGAGAAGGATCCGAGCACAGAAGGATCAGCGAAGGATGGTGAATGAATCTGAATACTGAATTGAATTCGATTAATTGTAGTGTCGACTCTCTAGAAAGTCATGGTACGTAGGGAGAAAACATTTATATATAGATTGCTTAAAAGCCGCCGTGCTTTATCGCATTTGACGTTCAAAGCTGTGATCTTAAATTCATCATCTCAAGTTTATGGTTGGAATAAAGGAGTGAAAGGGAAGAACGAGTAATAGGAAAATACCACGGAGCCTGCTATGACTAACTCAACTTTGGTCACGGGAAACAGGAGAGACTATTTGAATCTTCCTCTTATTGAATTGACTACCTTAAATCCACGACTGTAGATTGTCTTCGATGATTACAACTGTATGACCGTAGCTGGAATGTCTGACTCGATATCGCATTTGGCTCTTCTCCCGCATTTCAATACCCAGAGACCACCGGGTCTCAATATTGTGTATATATATGTGTATATTATTTTATTACTGTTAAAATATTCTATATATTGATATCACAATATTTATTTCATTGTATATTCATTGTGTAATCTTGTGACCCGTAGCCGGTACGTCTGACTCAATATCGCATTTGTCTCCTCCCTCGTGTCAATACCCAGAAACCCCCGGGTTTCACTAAATATATATATATATTCACAATATTTTTTTCATTGTATATTTACTGCGTAATCTTGTAATCCGTAGCCGGTACGTCTGACTCAATATCGTATTTGTCTCCCACCGCATGTCAATCCAGAAACCCCTATTTCATACGAAAAGCCGAAACCCCTGGGTTTCACTCAATATATATATTTATTTCATTGCGTAATTTTGTAATCCGTAGCCGGTACGTCTGACTCAATATCGCATTTGTCTCCTCCCGAATGTCAATACCCAGAACCCCCGGTTTCACTAAATATATATATATTCACAACATTTATTTCATTGTATATTTATTGCGTAATCTTGTAATCCGTAGCCGGTACGTCTGACTCAAGATCGCATTTGTCTCTCCCGCAAGTCAATACCCAGGAACCCCGGGTTTCACTCAAAATATATATATATATATATATATAGTTTTATTATATTATATTATATTATATTATGTTATATTATATTATTTTATTGTTAAAATATTTTATATTTTCAATACCCAGAAACCTCCAGGTTTCAGGAACTAAGTGCTATATATTTTGTTATATATTATATTATATTATAGTTAAAATATTTTATATATTGACATCAAAATATTTATTAGGAGTAGTCTATAGAGGTGGGAGGAATTTTCTGGACAGCAAAAAAAATGGGTGGAATCACGACAAAAATATTTCAAAAAATCTTGTAGAGGCAGTGTTTGAATAGTGTTTTTGATGGTGCAAGTTTTTGATAGTGCAAATGCACCATCAAAAATGTCTAGAACAGCTAAAATGTTGAAATTTAACAACTATAACCAAGATTTACAAAAATCCTTACCAGATTTGTTTAAATATAATCAAAATTTCCATTACTTTCTGGGCAATTCCTCCAGTTAATTAAACTACAGCTATTTATACATTCAATTCCTTAGCTATTTCAAAATCAAATTATTCATTAATTGCTTCTCTATTTCAAAATCAAGTTATCTATATTTTCGAATAGCCGCCAATCAAAGTCAAATTTTTCATTCAGTTCCTTCTCCATTTCAAAGTCAAATTATTTAGTCCGTTCCTTCTCTATTTCAAAGTCAAATTATTTATATTTTTACAGAAAGGCCAAGCAAGTCAAGTTGTTGGAACTTTGGGATCAGTTTAGAAGGCATCAACACTGATAATTGATTTCCAATCGGATCAATTTGCTCATTTGGAATGAGCTACCAAAACATTGGAATGAACTACGAAAACACTGCTGACATTGAATAATGGTTTACGGTGGCATGTTGATAAAGATAAAGATTATGTTTATATGTTTAATATTATATTTTGACAAAGATTTCAATATGAAAATCAGTTATTGTTAAAGATGTTTATTTTAGTGTTTATAATATTTATCTTAAGGTTTATATACTTTGGGTTTATAATATTTGTTTTTTAGGTTTAATATTATTTTTTTGGATTCATAATCGTTTAGTGTTTTTATATTAATTCTTTTGGTTTATTATTTCCTTGGGTTTATAAGATGGATCCGTTGGGTTTATTATTCTGTTGAGGTTATAATATCAATTATAGTCAAACATGGTCAACCATGATCAAATGTCGCATCGTTACTAAAATTGTCTCAATATGAAAATCAACAGTGGTCCAACATGGCATTGTAACAAAAATTGTCTTCATATGAAAATCAGTCATGGTGTACCATTGTCAATCATGGTCTGATCTTGCATTTTTGACAAGGATTTTGTAAACGACGTTTATTTTAGGTTTTAGAGTATTTATCTTAAGGCTTATATATCCTAGGTTTATAATTTTTTCCCATGGTTTATTATTCCCATGGGTATATATTATTCATATGGTTTATAATATTAATTTTTGGGTTTAATATAAATTCATTGGGTTGATAATCATGGTCAACATTGGTCCAATGTTACATTGTGATAAATATTTTCTCAATATGAAAATCAACCATGATCCAACATCTCATAGTTACAAAGATTATTTGCATATTAAAGTCAATAATGGTCAACGATGGTTCAAGGTTACATTGTGAAAAATATTGTCTCAATATGAAAATCAATCATGGTTAACCATTATTGTTTTAGGGTTTATAATATTTATCTTAGAGCTTTTATACCTTGAATTTATAATATTAATCTCTTGGCTTTATTATTTCTATGGGTTTATAATCCCTTGGCTTTATTATTTCTTTGGGTTTGTAATATCAATTACTTGAGCTTATTAATCTAAGGGTTCATATTCATTGGATATAAGGTTATTTATAGGATTTTTAATATTAGTCCTTGAGTTATAAATCCCCAAGTTTAATTAATTAATAATAATTACTATAAATTATTTAAAAACATATTTATATTAATTATTTTTAATATAAAACATTTTTAGTTAATATTAATTTAAAATAATAATAATAATAATACTTAGTTAATTATTTTATATTTATATTAAATTTTTTTAATGATTTTTTTATTAAAATTAAAATTAATAATTTTTATTAAATTTGATAATTAATTATTAAATTAATTAATATTAAATAATATTAATTATTAATAGTAGTAATATTAATTTATATGCTTTCTGCCTATATCAATCTCATTTACTAATATAAATGTGGTTGTGCTAGTATAAAAATCAATTGCTTTTCAATAAAAAAAAGAATTGGAACCTAATTATTAACTATATATAATTTAAAAACAAAAATCAAAACATGTCTATAGTATATAGATAAATTGAAAAGAATAAATTGTTATAGTTAAAACATTTGAATGTCTCAACATCTTACATTTTGATATGAATTTTGAGGATTCAATAAAGTTTTTTTGGAATAACAAATTTAGCATGTACACAATTTATGTGTAAAATGAGATTTTCAAGGTATTGATTCCATTTACTTATTTTAATTTAAACAATAAAACATGCAAAAGATATATAATGAATGTTTTAATTTCTATCCTAGCTTAAATATAGTGAATATACATTACAAAGAATAAATACAGGAGGTAATTAAATAATTAAAGTAATTGTACACTCTAAATCTAAACTTCTAATACTATACAATTTCAGTAAATATCATGTCGATTTTTAACATAAATTTGAATATTTTACAATTTTATATTTACATGAAAGTGTAGGAAATAAAATAATATTTTACAAATATAATGCCCTAAACTACAATATACAAGTGTATAGTTTCATTATCACTGAAAATGACAACGCTTTTGCATGAATAATAAAATTAGTTCTACATGGGAATGGAGACGAATAAAAAGAGTTTTAAGAAGATAAAATAATTTGCATAAATGAACCATATGTGATGATTTATCATTTTATTGGAAAGGTTAATATGGTTTTTTATTTATAAATTTTCCTTGACCCAAAATTTAATCAACATTAAAGATTGAAATACATTGCATACTTTGATATATTCAAAGTATTTATGAGAAGAAAATATATATTTATTAATATTCAAAATATATTATTTTTCAATTTTTTTTTTTATATCAAAATGTTATTAAGATCCATTTTTAAGCATATAGAAATTGGGGATATAAGTAAATAAAAAAATAGATTAATTTATTTCGTAAAAATGGCTCCATCATAAATCCTAACATGAAAATAATTTGCATAATAAATCTTTGCATCATTTATATATCAAACTCTTAACAACCCTATCAATAAACATGTGTAGTTTTCTTTCTCAAAACTTGTACTTAATAGTGAAAAAATTCAAAAATACATGAATAAGAACCATAGTAGAGCTATTTTAACCCCCGATATACTAAGTAATTAGAGAGATAGAAGCTGTCGAGATGCAAACCCCTTTTTGAGTCAAAAGAAATTTTATCCTTCTGGATACTTGGTATAAGGAATTAAGATAAATCTAATTCCTTAAATATTTTATCTTTTAATATTTAAATCTATAATTTTAAAAAGAAACACCTACTCTCACACTTTATACCTATTTGAATTATTTGAATTATTGCTACAAGGAATTAAGATAAATCTAATTTCGTAAGTATTTTATCTTTTCATATTTAAATCTATAACTTTAAAAAGAAACACTACTCTCATACTTTACACCTATTTAAATTATTAAACCCATTAATACTCTCCAATGTAATATAAAAAAAAAATGTTGAAATAATTTATTTAACCTATGTTATTATATAAGCATTTAGTTTCGTAAAATTATATAAACATAAAATTAATAATTAAATCTTCTTATTATTATTATGGTTTTAAAAGATCATGTAAATTAAATATGAATTAAAATTATATAAATTATTATAAGATGGTTTTATTAAAATGTTTATAATATATATTTTTTCATTTTATTAATGATTACTTCGAGTGGAATTGTAAATATATTTATTATTTAATATATAAAAGTAAAATATCAAAATATGATATAAAAAAATTATTATTGTGGGAAATTGTATTCTTCATATTTTTTAATATGTTTGAGTTTAAGATAAAAAAAATTGAACATCTATCTTTTATTGGATGTATAAAATTTTAAAAAAAATTAAACTATTATTAAATTTAAATTTTTATATTTTTGTGATATGCACTCTATTTATTATATATTCGATCAAATTATATAATAATTAAAAAAAATGAAATTATATATATTTTAATTTTAGATTTATCAATAGAGATCTAATCTTTAGAATTTTTTAAGTTTTACATTCTATGAAGAAGTTTGTACTTTCAGATTCTCGATCATGGATAGATCTAGAGTTAAGATAAGTTTATACCAAATAAAATAAAATTAAGGTAAAATATAGATGCTTTCTAATTCATTATGGGAGAAGTAGTTGTCATAACATTGCACCAATAGGGGCTATTCAACCCAATATGGAAGAGATGTTTTAATGCTATGTCCAATTATGTCATATAAACTAAAATAATAAAATAAAAATAAAAATAATCCTAAGTTCAAACTAAAATAGTAAAAAATAAAAATTCTTTTATTATTATTATTGTTGTTGTTGGGTAGTTAAGGTAACATTACTTGGTCAAGTTACTATGGGCTTTTGAGCTCTAGATTTATGAGAAACCATGGTACTCATGTGGAATATAACTTAATCAAATGGAGGAATTAAACCAACCTAGATCCGTCAGCTCCACATCTATCAAGGCCAGAGCGGGATAAAAAAAATTAGCACTAAACTTAAACTAAAATAATAAAAATAAAATTTATTTTATTATTATGGTTGTTCTTGGGTAGTTAAGGTAAACATTACTTAGGCAAGTTACTAGGTGTTTTTGGAGCTCTAGGTTTATAAGAAGTATGGTATTAACCCATAATAACCCATAATATTCATGTGCAATATAACCTAAAAAATATCTAGATCTAGAATTAAGATAGATATAGAATAATAATATATAAAATTTCAGAAACTCTCTCTATTATATTAATAATATAAAAAACTCATTATTAATATTGAAATATGCCATTAAAAACCTGTTTATATTATTGATAGTCGGATAATTTTTTCGTTGAAGTGTTAGAAGGGAAAATCGATTCCGTCAACGGCTGTTAAGAAATATGCGGTTTATTACGGAAAATACATCAGTAAGGCACACCTTTGCACTCTGCTTCAGAATGATTATTTGTATTCATGTTTCATTCAAATCCCGTCATATTAATATACGAGCACAGAAGAAAAAGCCAGAAAAAAAAAAATAATAATAATGTACTAGCGAGAAGGTTTAGGAGTTTTAGATGGGAATTGAATAGCTGGAAACTATCAGACCGGCCGCGTCCAAATGAAATGTAATGTCGGTAAATATGATATACTGATGGATGCTTTCCAGCGTAATGGAAGTCTCAGAACTCCTCATTAACTCGGTCTTGCTATCTAACTTCTTCCGCTGCCGTTTTTCTTGCGAGTGGGTGGACATGTCGGTACATGAATGTGGCAGGATGGTCCGGGAGATGCTCGTGCTGCCGCTGCTACAAACTTATGTGGAGGTGGCGGTTTCGGGAGGTTAGGGCTGGGTTGACCATATTGAAGTGATTTCCACAATGTTAAGCGGTCTCCTGCTGCCGCCACCGCTTCATTGCAAGGGTGGATGTCAAGGCTTCTATCCATGCGGCGGATATTGGCTGAATAATAATGAAATTTATTGCCGAAGCGCTATGTATGGCTGGTTTGCACTGTGGGTGAACTATTTTATGCATACATACAATATTCACCGGGGAACTCTTCTATAAATACCTACGAGAGAGAGGGGGGAAGCGGAGAAGGATCAGAGAAGGATGGTGAATGAATCTGAATGTTGAATTGAATTGAATTCGAAAAATTTTAGTGTCGACCCTCTAGAGAGTCATCGTACGTAGAGGTCACGGAAGAAGACATTTATACATGGATTGCTTAAAAGTCGCCGTGCTTTATCGCATTTGAAGTTCAAATCTGTGATTTTAAATGGATGAGCTCAAGTTTATGGGATGAATAAATGAGTGTCGGGGAAGAACGAGTAATAGGAAAATACAATGGAGCCTGTTATGACTAATTCAACCTTGCTCACGGGAACCCGGAGACACTATTTGAATATTCCTCTTATTGAATTAAGTACCTTAAATCCACGAGCATATATGCTCTTCGAAGATTACGAATGTATGAGCGTAGCTGGTATGTCTCACTCAATATCGCAATTGGCTCTTCTAGCGCATTTCAATACCCAGAAGCCCTGGATTTAAATAACGTTTTATATATATATTTTGATCTTATTATTGTTAAAATATTTTATATACTGATAATAAGTCACTCTATAATAAGTATCAAAATATAATATTTATTTATTGTGCAATCTTGTGATCCATAGCCTGATAAAGTTCTGCCATTTGAGATAGCGGATTCGGTTCCTTCTCTGTTTCAAAGTCAAATTATTTATTCAATTCCTTCTCTATTTCAAAGTCAAATTATCCATTCAGTTCATTCTCTGTTTTACAGTCAAATTATTTATATTCTCACAGAGCTGCCAAGCAAGTCAAGTCATTGGGACTTTGGGACCAGTATCAATACTGATAATTGAATTCTAGTCGATGGATCTGCTAATCTGGAATGAGCTGCCAAGACAGTACTGATATTGAAAGGTTCTCTGTGATCGAGAAAGCTCTAATTTAGCAGATCATACTTCTTACGATGCATAGCTACCAAATTCGGCCGAAAAAATACGAAAATTCGTTGGTTCGGTTTGAGACGTTGATTAATAAGATAATTTTAATACGGTACGGTAATATTAGGTTGACCATTGCCAAAAACCTAAAACTCATTTACCGATCATCGAATTTTTTTTGGGGAGCGAAAGCGATTGCGAAGCACCTTTCCACCGTCAAAGGGTGAGCATTGATGGGAGGGTTTGATTAACTAATCCTTTTTCATTGATTTAGCAAAAAAATGGTTGTGTATTGATTTCTATTCATAATATTGTTGAATAAATTTAGATAGGATAGTTACAGTATCGTTGAATACGATTTAAGTATCGTTGAATACGATTTATTTGATTATTGAATTAAGGCTTTTGTAATTTATATTAAGTGTTTCATACATGTTTAATTATATTAAAATTTATTTGTTCATTTGTTTAGAACTGACGGGTGTGATTTATTATTAGGAATTTTGATGTAAAAATATATTTTAATCTCAATAAAGTTTCAAATATTTTAAATATTATTATAAAAAATTAATAAAAAAATTTCATTCTTTTCTTTAAATTTAGTTTTTGTTATTATTATTATTATATTTATATTAATTTCTCATTTTTATTTATTATGTGATATTAATAAATTTAATACATTATATTTTATATTATTTCTGAATCATGTAACAGAGGAGGAGTCTATAATATATTAGATATGAGAGATGGAAGATTTTTTCCAATAATTTTTAAACTTTGGTGTCTACGTTATATTAGGGATGAGAGATAGATGCTTTGTTTTTTTCAATAATTTAACTAATATGTTTCAATAGAAGTAAGAAGTATACTCCCTATTCTTTATTAAATAAAAAAAATTGGTCAATTTGGCTATGATTGTCATGTAAATTTACTCCAGAATAAAAAAACAGACCGTGATAGCCACAAAATATGGCGATGGCGGTAATGTAATGTAAATTCAGAAATCCAGTGAACAGGTAGCTTGCTATGAAGATTACTGTTTTGCATTTTGCATTTTTCATATTCAGTGGAAATCACAGTATTCATATGTTCGTCAAGTCTTTTGTTCCATGATTTTTTTTGAAATTCTCCAAACTTTCTTCATACCTCTGCGCGGATTTCCGATTCTATCATGCTTTTCATATTTCACATTGACTTCGTGATGAATTGTAGAGAGCCTGGTGTGTATATGGAAGAGCTTGTTAGTGCTTTACATAGATCAAATTTCCATTATCCGTCCAGAGCAGGGGTTAAATTTGAGGGACGGCCTTAGTAGTCAGGGAATTTTTTTTAATAAAAGTTTTATTTTTAAACTGCTTTTCACATAATTTTAATATTTATCTGTACAAGTTTCATTTAATTTCTGCAAATTGTATTTATAATTGTTGCAAAATTTTCATGCTCTGTTGTACCAATCAACTTAAGTGTCATTGCTAGGCTTTCATTCAAAATTTGTTGATTTAAACTTTTATGTGATTTTTCCAGGTTGTTGAAATGTTCATCTCTTTTTATAAGATGGAAATAATGAGAAAATAGATGGAAAATGTGTATCTACATATCTGTAATTTTTTATTTTCTAAAAAATAACAAAAATATATATTACAAAGTGAAAAAATATATATTCATAATTACACTCACCTGAAAATAGTGAAAGTAAATATTGTTGCAAATAAAATTAGACAAAAAAAAAATTTCAGATAACACAAATTGAAACACACATACATGATTTCTATTTAAGTCACTTGGACACCAATCTCATTACAAGAACAATAGTTGTGAAATAAGTTTCAAACCAAAAACATAATTTGCATGAACTACGTAAATGTTCAAAAAGTACATTCAATATCAACATGCACACAAACTAAATTTTTGATAGTTTCACCAAAAGAGATAATTTTCAAAACACAACACCATTACAAACATAAACATAAAAGAAACAACTTTAAATATTTAAGATTCTTCTTTCTTTAGCATCTTTCCAGATGCCATATACCCTATCCCATTCCACCATCATGAAACAAGCCCAGTTAGTAACACTCGCATGAAGGAATTTCATGTAGCTAATGATAGTTTTGTTCTTCAACTATCCTTTATTATGTTTTGTCTTGAGAATCATCTCAAAAGCAAATGCACTTGTAGGAATAGTAAGTATTGCCTGCCATAACTTTAACATGTTAGGAAAATTTCTATAATCCTCCATGCAACTTTCATGGATGATCCCTCACAATTAACACGAAGAGTGTCAACAAATGGATGCAACTCTTTCAAACAAGCCTAAAAATCAAATGTTGTTTTGTTTTCTTCACTTTCATAATAAGGATGTAAGTGTTGAAAAACCTTTTCAAGTAAATGCTTTGAATTACGTTCTCTTCCATAAACATCCTCTAAATAATGGTAAGGGCTAAACAACTTTGCTCAGTTGAAAAATGCTAGATCAGCGAATCTTCCATTCAAACTCTCTACATTAGCTTGAACATAATGCTTTCCAAGTTGTTTTCAACTTTCTACTAAACCTTCAATACAAGGGTTCCATGATTGTTTTTGTATATCAACACAGTCTTCATATGCATGTGGAATTGCTACAAATCATAATTCATGTCTATGAACAAGTCTCTCTATATCAAAAATTTCTAGAAAGCCAAATTTAGAGGCATCTATATATTTAGATAAATAACATGTGCCATCTACAAATCTGTCACTTCTTAAAAACAACATTTTCAAATTGTTTACACTAACATCTATGGATGCCCCTAGAGAGCTAACATCAATGTTGTCTTCGTGGAATTGTTTGTTCAACTTGTTTAATTCACACATTATATCTGCAAGATTATGTAAACAAAATTGCACTGAAGAGATCCTTGACTTATCATACCATGAGTCTTTTCTTTCATTTCTCCACAATGTTAATATGGGAGACTTATGTATAGTAAGTCTTTCAATTACTTTTCCCCTTGAAATTCATCTAACTCCATGGATTTGAAGAGCTTGGAGAATTTGAAGTTGCATAAGTTTTTGTAGAGGAATAAGTTGACTATTTATTTTTGTATAATTTCGCACCCAAGAATATATCATTTTTGTTAATTTCTCAACAAACAATAATTCAGGTATTCTTTTTGAAGAATCCGATGCGACTAAAGCTTCACAATGAACAATGCAACAAATACCTACAAGATTAGGTACATCTTTCTTCAAGAAAATAATAAAACCATTTTCATTACCAACCATTGAAGAAGCACCCTCTGTGGAAACTCCAGCCAATCTTTCTTTTGAAAGATCCCTTAATTCCATTAAATGTTTGATTTCATCAGAATTTGTTTTCCCTCTTCCATCACAAACATTTATGACATTTAAAAACTATTAAATTGGAGGTCCCCATCCATTTGAATTTAGAAACGTTGCACAAACCACAAGATGATTTTCTAAGTTACGATCTGTATTTTCATCTAGTACAAATGAAAAAAAAAGGTTATCTAGCATTTTTGAACTTCGTAGCTCTTCAAGATATTGAGATATAGCAAGAACATTTTTTTTGCAGTCATGTGATTTGTATATGATGTATAATCTTTATTATTTGGCATATTTGGTGTGTGTAAGGACATTGTAAACAAGAAAAATATTCATATTTTGAGAGCAGTAGATCCTCTTGCACAATCCAATACACTAATTTCATAATAGTGATGACTCTTTCTTTGTTCATATCATCAATGCATGTAATGTTTTCTGTAATAGGCTTCACATTCTTCTCATTTCCACATGATCCAAAATGGATCCATTTACCCTCTAAGTCTTCAAAAATCCTCTAGAAGATCAAAAATATCACATAATTGAACCTTCACAAAATAGTGGAAAATGCTATCGGGAGCCAAAAACACAAAGAAAACATTGAAAAATAGAGTAGCGAAGGCTTGAATAGTGACTATAGTGGTCATCAAATCTGGCCAATCAACAGTCCAGATCTTATCAGCGGATCACAATCGGCAGTGGAAATTGGCAGAGACTATACAAATGTTGCGATAGCAATCGGTAGAGTCAACGAGAACCGTCGATCAGGCGAGCAGATCAGCGGCCCATGTTGCATCATAAGATCACTATTGGAAAATACAAAGAGCACTTACAATAGCCCGGGGCATGAGCGATATGCGATTGCAATTAATCAAATCGCAATATCACAATTGGAGAAACACAGTGGAGTAGGGCTTATACACATGTATATGTGCGATGCGATTAGCCAAACCCAATGGCTATATAAACATTATTGCATAAGACTTGAGATCTATAGAAAGAAATTTTGTAATGTATTTTCGTATATCTCAAAACAGTGCTGATGCGATAAAACCTGGACCCGAAGGGGTTTGGGAATGAAAATGTATATTGTTTCAAGTCCGGAGGAAGCCATTTTTATGTTATTTTTAGTGTTTTTACGTATTTCCAAAATACAAAGGGAAGCCTTGTAACAAGCCCGAAGCGACTTGCGATGACGATTGAGGATGGACCCAATAGGAGAATAGACCGGATTTAATGACTTTTGAAGTCTGAAAGACTGTGTTGTGGTGAAGTTTCATAGTTTCCAAAACATTTCTCTATGTTAACATAGAGTGGATGGTTTAGGGGTTCCAAAGGCCCGACACACTCTTATGTTGCATAATAGGTGGCCACCTCCCCTTAATGCATTATGCAATGATTGTGTAACGCTAGAAGAGGGATTCGAGTGGATAGAGGTTGGGAGACAGAAATTCGAGAAGCAGAAATGAATAGGCATAGCAGATTGGCTCTGAAGCCAAAGAAGATAGAAATAAAGGGAAGTAGTATTGGAGGCAGTGCCAAGACAGAGAGCAAGACAGAGACAGAGAGTGGTTGAGAGAGTTTGTGTACTTAGAGAGGCTTGAGAGGTGCAAGCAAACTCTTGTTGTTGTATCTGTTGTGTGTCGAGTCTCAAATTAAGCTCATATTGTTGTAAAACTCTATTTGAAGACATGATAGAGAGGCCACCACTAAAAGCTAGACCAGGAGATGTAACCTAGGAGTACTAGGTGAACTCCTTATTAAATTTGTTGTGTGTATGTGTGTTGTCTATTATGCTTCTTTACTACTTCATTATACGTATATTTTGCAATCTTATCGATCCATTGCATAAAATAACATAGGAAAATCCATGCACATGATTCTATAATACCTTATTAATTGAAAAGATCTTATTTTCAAATCAAGTGGTATCAGAGCTTTAGGTTGCTAAGGTTAGACAAGCTTGTGCTGGATTGTTGAATGCTAACTAGGTCAAAGCTCAAATTAGGAGAAGGAGAATTGGTTGAAGCTAACCCAGAAATAGGAAGAGTCTATCCTAGGAGGAAAATGGCAAAAGAAAATCCCTTGGAATCAAACTCTCAATTCATGGACAATTTCATGACCCTGAGAGCCATGGTAGAAGAGATGTATCGAGAATTTAAGAAAGGTTGAAGTAAATATTCTTCAACCTCCAAACAAGACAAAGGAATAGAGGAATCTCTTCTAGATGGCCATTCTGAAGGTAAAGGGAAAGGAAAAGAGCCTCATCTATCGACACCTCCTGATAGCCCTGAAAATAAAAAGAAGAAAACATCTTTGATTAAGTTAGATGTTAAATTTGATTTTCCAATATATGATGGAGAATTAAATGCAGAGAAGCTAGATAACTGGATTAGACAGATTGATGTGTATTGTAGGGTGCAGAATATTGATTCAGATAGGAGTAAAATTTAGCTCGCCAACCTATGCCTTGGAGGAACTACCTTGGTATGGTGGCAAGGCAGGGCACAAGCTGACTTGAAGAAGCATGGTAAAATTCTTTCCATCTAGAGTGAATTTGTTTTTTCCATTAAAAAGAAATTCTATCCACTAGCTTATATGAAACAAGCTATGATGAGTTGGCAAACTCTTTGCCAATTAAAAGGGAAAAGTATACAAAGTTATACCCAGGAATTTAGAAAAAGAGCTTTAATTCTAGGCATTTCTTTAGACTCACTTGAAACATTGTTAAAGTATATAGGTGGTTTGCATAGTTATTTGAGGCACACCATTCTCATGTTTAACCCTACTAGCATAGATATGGTATCCATTCAGGCTAAACATCTAGAAGCTAGAGGTAGGAATGTTAACCCAGAGATTGGGGGATCATCAAAACCCACTGCAAGCAAGAAAAAGGAAAAGAGGAAGTAGAAATGGAAAGATAAGAAGGCAAATTCTGTACATAAAGCCAAACCTTCATGCACTCACTGCAAGAAGGATGGGCATGATGATGAACATTGCTGGTCTTTGCATCCAAAGTTGAAACCCAAGAAGTTCAATAGTGAGAAGAAGAAGATTTTTGCTGTTATACAGAAAGATTTGGGGTTAGACTTAGGTGATGAAACAACAATCACAACTACAGGTATAAAAGGTAAAAATTTTGAAGCATCTGCTAGTAATTCTACACAAACTATTGATAGTGAAGAAAATGAGAGGAAAAGACATGAGCTTTTCATATTAGAGTTATTTCCAAGCATCAAAAGATTGATACTTTATTTGATAGTGGCTCACAAGTAAACTTAATTTCTAAAGCAATTGTAAAGAAGCTAGGATTACTAACCACACCTCACAATAGGCCATAGCCATTAGGTAGGGTATGTGATAAAGAAAAGCTACAAGTGACTAGACAATGTAAACTTAGGTTTTCTTTTGGGTCAGCATTTGTAGATGAGGTTGAGTTAGATATTGTTCCCTTAGATATATGTGGATTTGTTTTAGGAAGTACTTACTTGTATGATAGAAAAGCCATTTTCTATAGAGCTGAAAATAAGTACCAACTCATTAAAGATGGAATAGAATATATTGTAAGAGCTCATAAACTCAAGAATAATTATACTCTCATAAACTCAGGGTAGATGAAAGTAATTGTAAATTCATGCAAGCAATTTTTACTAATGGTTGTAAAGGAAAAGAACCTAATAAAACCAATGTATTTGGGGGTTGTGCTGCTAAATAGAAAGCTGATTTAGAAAAATTTGTTTCAGAATATGATATCTTATTCCAAGAACCTAAAGGTGTGCCACCGCAAGGGTAATTATACATGATATTCATTTGTAGCAAGATGCTCCATTGCCTAACATCAAAATGTATAGGTTATTCGCTTTAGAGAATGTAGAGATCAAGAAGCAGGAATAGGAGCTGCTCAAGAAAGGGTTCATAAGACCAAGCACATCACCATGTAGATCTCCAGTCATGTTGGTGAGGAAGAAAGATGGTTCATGGAGGATGTGCATTGAATATAGAACACTGAATAAATAATGATCAAGAATTGTTATCCCTTTCCTCACATTGACGATCTATTGGATGAGCTGAAAGAAGTTGTTTACTTTTCCAAGTTGGACTTGTGTAGTGGTTACCATCAGGTCAGAGTAGCAGAGCAATATGCATGGAAGACTGCTTTCAAAACAAAGCAAGGGTTGTATGAATGGCTAGTTATGCCTTTTGGATTAACTAATGCTTTTGCCACTTTCATGAGAGTTATGAATGATGTACTCAGGCCTTTTATTGATGATTTTGTAATTATATATTTAGATGACATTCTTGTTTCCAGTAAAACATGGGAAGAACATTTGAAGCATGTAAAGCAGACTCTAGATGTTTTGAAAAAAGAAAATCTTTATGTTAAATTATCAAAGTGTGAATTTGTAAAAACATCTTTAAATTATTTGGGTCATATTGTAAGGGGTGGTGGATTGAAGATAGATCCCTCTAAGGTCGAAGTTATTTTAAACTGGCCTAAACCCAAATATTCTACAGAAGTTAGAAGCTTCCTAAGAGCAACACAGTATTGGAGAAAGTTTATTGCTAACTTTCCCTTAATTACAGCTCCCTTACATGCTTTGACATGATTGAACAAGGTCTTTCAGTGGGTAGGCAAACAACAGAGAGCCTTCGACACCTTGAAAGAAAAAATTAGTACAACACAAGTACTAGCATATCCAGTTCTTCAAAGACCATTTGCGATTGAAACCGATGCCAGTGACTATGCCATGGGAGCAATGTTGATGCAACATGGTAAACCTATATGTTATCATTATCAGACATTTAATTTTGCAGTAGTTAATTATCCCACATATGATAAAGAATTATATGCATTAGTACAGAGTTTGAAAAAGTTGGAACATTACCTATTGGGCAAAGAAACAGTTATACATACTGATCATCAACCACTTCAATATTTACACTCACAAACTAAAATTGCAGCAATGAAGACACTATAGGTGGATGGGTTTTCTGCAGAAGTTTCATCTAGTCATCAGGTATAAGAAATACATACACAATAAAGTTGCATATATCTTATCCAGACCAATTATAAATGCATCTACTATACTTAAGCATAACTCAGTACTGCATGAAAGCTACATTGAACAATATGCTCAAGATATAGATTTTAAGGATGTATATGCAACTTTAAGTCATGGAAAACAAGTAGAAGAATTGGACTATCATGTTAAGGACCAAATCTTGTATCATTTGGGAAAGCTATGCATTCCACAAACTGAAAGGGTTAACATGATTCAGGAAGCACATACTTCTCTGATATCAGGTCATTTTGGTGTAAGTAAAATAGTTGCACAACTGCAAAGATTCTGCTATTGGCCAAAAATGCATCAAACACTTTCTAGATATATTAAAGGGTGTACCATGTGTGCTAAAAGCAAGCCCAACAATAGAAAACCAGGCTTGTACACTCCACTTCCAGTTCCTTCTCATCCTTGTGAAAGTGTTTCCATGGACTTTGTTGGGGGATTGCCTAAATCTAGAAATGGTCATGATTATTTATATGTTATTGTGGATAGGTTCAACAAAATGTGTATTTTAATACCTTGTAACAAACAGATTACAGCTAAGCAAACAACGAAATTGTTCTTTCAGCATGTCTGGGTGCATTTTGGGTTGCCCACATCCATAGTATCTTATCGAGATTCACGATTTGTTGGGAAGTTTTGGTCAAGTTTGTGGGAATTAATGGACACTATATTGAAGAGGAGCACAACCTTTCATCCACAAACAGATCACCAAATAGAGGTGGTCAATAGAACAGTGATCCAGTTGCTCAGGGGTTATTGTAGCAAGCATCCCAAGCTTTGGGATGAACATTTATGTTATGTGAAACATGCTTATAGTCATGTTAAGCATTCTTCTACACAAAGATCTCCTTTTCAGACTTGGTTTGGTTTTATACCAAGGTCTCTCTTGGATGCTGTCTTTGAAGAAGACATAATAGTTGATGGAGACAACGATGTGGACAAAGCAACCAAGTTCATTGAACAGATCTAAGAAATTCACCAGGCAGTGTAGGAACAGCTGGAAGAGAGCCAAGCCAAGTAGAAGGCAAGGCATGATAAGCATCAGATGGAGCATAGCTTTCAAGTTGGTGATCAAGTCTAGTTGTATATCAGCAAAGACAAAATGCAAGGTGAAGGAAAGAAGATGAAGCCAATAAGGTATGGGCCTTTCAAGATACTTGAGAAAATTGGTGAGAACGCTTTCCGCCTTAATTTTCCAGTGTACATGCATATCTATTCAGTGGTAAATGTAGAAAATTTAAGACTGTTTGAACCTTCATTAATTGAAGATCTTGAAGAGCAAAGTCAATTGCCTTATATTGATGATTTGTTTCCAGGATATCTCAATGAGTTGTAGGAATATAAGTTTCTTGACACGAAGGTAAGAACCACACGCTGAGGGGATGTTGAGTACCTAAGAATTGGACTCAAAGGTTCACAACCCAGCAGTGCAAAATGGATAGAGATTGGGCAAGTGAGGAAGCTGTATCCTGACTTGATTGATGCTTAAAAATCAACTTTTGGTGGTCCCAAATCCTTTTTCAGTGGGAAGGCGTGATCCAAAATGGATCCATTTACCCACTAAGTCTTCAAAAATCCTCTAAAAGATCAAAAGTATCACATAATCGAACCTTCACAAAACAACGAAAAATGCTATCGGGAGCCAAAAACACAAAGAAAACGTTGAAAAACAAAGTAGCAGAGGCTTGAATAGTGAATGCACAATAGCTGTTAGATTTGGCCGATCAATGGTCCAGATTTGATCGACGAATCGCAATCGGGAGTGGCAATCTGTGGATATCGACGGAGACTATACAAATGTTGTGATAGTGATCAGCGGAGTCAACGAGGATCGCCAATCAAACATGCAGATCGACAACCCACATTGCATAGCAAGATCGATATTACAACGACCCAGGGCATGAGTGATATACGATTGCGATTAATCGCATTGCGATATCACAATCTAAGAAACACAATGGAGCGAGGCTTATACACATATATATGTGCGATGAAATTATCCAGACCCGATGGCTATATAAACATTGTTGCATAAGACTTGAGATATACAGAAAGGCATTTTGTAATGTATTTTTGTATATCTCAAAATAGCGTCGATGCATTAAAACTGGCCCTGAAGGGGTTTGGGAATGAAAATGTATATTGCTTCAAGTCTGGAGGAAGCCATTTTTAAGTTAGTTTTAGTGTTTTTACATATTTCCAAAATACAAAGGGAAACCTTGTAACAAGGCAGAAGCGACTTGCGATGGTGATTGAGGACAGACCTGATAGGAGAATAGACCGGATTTAAGGACTTTTGAAGTCCAAAAGACTCTGTTGTGGTGGATTTTCATAGTTTCGAATATATTTCTGTGTGTTAACAAAAAGCGGCTGGTTTACGGGTTCCAAAGGCACGAGGCCCTCTTACATTGAAGAATAGGTGGCCACTTCCCCTTAATGCATTATGCAATGATTATGTAATGCTAGAAGAGGGATTCGAGTAGATAGAGGTCAGGAGACAGAAAGCCGAGAAGTGGAAATGAACAAGCAGATAAGATTGGATTTAAAGCCAGAGAAGACATAAAAAAACAGAAGCAGTATTGGAGGCAGTGCCAAGATAGAGAGCAAAGACAAAGATAAAGAGTGATTGTGAGTGTCTGTGTACACAGAGAGGTTTGAGAGGTTCAAGCAAACTCTTGATGTTGTATTTGTTTTGTGTTGAGTCTCAAATTGAGCTCATACTATTGTAAAACTATGTTTGAAGACATAATAGACAGGACACCATTGAAGGCTGGACCAGAAGATGTAGTTGAAGAGTATTGGGTGAACTCATTAAATTTGTTGTGGTTATGTGTGTTGTCCATTATGCTTCTTTACTGCTTCATTATTTGTGTATTTTGCAATCTTATTGATCCATTCCATAAAATAACATAGGCAAATCCATGCACATGATTTTGTAATACCTTATTAATTGAAAAGATCTCATTTTCAGATCACCACATATGCACTTTTCTTGTGATAATTTATGAATGCTTGAACTAGCATGAATAACTATAGAATCATGTTGCATTGTAGAGAAACTAGTCCCAGTTCTCCATGGCTCCATTGCCTTATGAATTTCATAACTATTTTTCCTACAAGTTTTGCGTCTCTCAACCAATTATACTTAGTTTTCCACTGATCACGAAACTTTATTATTACTTTCATTTTTTTTCTTTTCGGTGCTAGATTCACCCTTGTGAAATTATTCATCACATTCTTCATTATGCCCAAAAACATCTAAATATTTATTTAGATCAAAATCATGACCTTGTTTATCAGTCCATGAAATAGTTGTAGCAGCTACAACCACCCTCCAAAATTTTTTCCTTAGCTTTGTTTTGTAGCCCCCCTACCAACCATCCTCATCAGCATGTCCTGCCTTGTCAAGTACATAGGCTTTAGTGGTTTTCTAGCAAATTTTCAGCCTGTGCATGATAGGTTGTTGCATCCCCCTCACAAGTTGTTTCTCCAGACTTGGTCCCACTGCAGGCTAAGAAAATCCCTCAAGAAATTATGCAATTATGGAGGGGAACCAACCTTCCCTATAGAAATTGTACAATCCTATCTGGCAGCCTATTGGGCTCCAGAATTGCGCAATTCTACTTGTCAACCTTCACTAGAAAAACTGCACAATCTGTCTAAGTAGAACTGCTCAACAGAGAAATTGCGCAATTTTCGGTTAGCAGTCAGCTGCTAAGCCCATAAATTGTGCAATCGTTCTGGGTAGCCAGTCCAAATCCATCCCAAAAATGCACAAACTTTCCCCTTAGTCAAGCAGGTTGTTGCATATACCAGTGGGTTAACCGGTTCCACCCAGGATTAAGAAAACTTGACTTGCATGCATGGGCTACTTTTTCCTAAAATAGAAAAAAGAAACATGCAGAAAGCATCCCTAGATTTTAGGGAGCTATTTTTACTAGTTGGAGGTTGCATGGAAAGATCGTTTTAGAATCTTTCCTCCAAGTGTTGCTTTTTCCTAGATTTGTGGCATGCACCGCATGATCCTCAAATTTATTTATTTTACATTTTAGATATCACTTCTTCACATCGATCTTGGAGATCTGACATCCCACATCACATCCAAGAGTTTTCGACATATCCAGTGCAACTATTTAAAGGTAAGTCCTCTTAACTTGTCTTTTGCAGAATTTATGTCGCTTTTTGTGTTCTAGATTATGTGAGTGTCATTTTCTTGATTTGTGTGAATGCCTGCTATCATTTTCATGCATATTAGCTTGTATTAGCACCATTTTAGTTTTTGTTAACATCTCATTGTTGTCGTATGCATGACACTATTTTGAATGAAAGGTCGTCGATTCAATGATTCGCTTCACACACATGCATGTTGTTCCATGAATCTTTCACTCACTGTCTACATGCATGATCATTCACTCCTGCTTACACTCAGTATCACCATGCATTCACCTTCACATTTTTTTTAGTTACTCGTCAGAGGGTCTTAGTAACCTTGACCCAGACTCTACCTCACCAAGACAGCGTTGCGTAATCCTAACAGGGAAGGCTCTGCCTTCCTCTCAAAAAATGCACATTTCTACCCAATAACTATGATCTAGTCTCGCAATGTGTAATTTTGAAAGGCAGTGACTACTAGCCAAGAAAATTGTGCGATGCAGTTGCTAGGCCTGTAACCATTACCAATAGAAATTGCGCATTACGCAATTCCAGTAGCCAGCAAGCTAGTATGGATTGTGAATTGCACAATTCCATTAGCTAACTAGCCTCCCAACCACCCAACTTTCCTTTTGCACAGTTTTGATAACCAGGCTCTTAGCCTCCTAGGGAAAATTGTGCAATCCTTACCAGTGAATCACCAGGTACATTGGATTTCGTTCCTTGATTTTTCTTTAGTTTTAGCTGGAAAATATCTTGTCATACATGTCACTACGTCTCTAAATCTAGCAGGTGTTTGTCTACCTCTAAACAGTTCAGGATCAATGGCCTCCAAGAGAGAAGGATTAAAGGACACTGATGGAAGTGCAACTAGAGGAGTAGTTGAGAGAGTGTCTACAATTTTGTCGATCTATGAAGACACTAAGTTGATAGTAGACAAGGACATCAAGCTGAAATGGAAAGAGGTCAATGATGCCTTTGCAGACACATTTGAGGAAGTTCTCGAAGACCACCAAGTCTATGTGAACATCCATAAGTCCTAGTTGTACCTGATTGCATGTAGGTATCCAGTGTTCCCAAGCACTGACATGATATATTGGGTTGTCTCGCACATTGATCCAGAGACGATGACATTGAGCAGTGTCAGCGAGAAGAAGATTGCTACCTTCAAGGCACATGATTATGAAGAGATGTACCATATGTATAATCCCATGGTGACCATGGAGACACCCTTCAGCACACCCAGCATCAATGCCAACTCCAGAGACATCTTAAAGAATTGGCTAAAGGAGCCACCAAATTCAGAATGACACCCAACCAAATCTTCAAGATGAACATATTGTAGAAGGCATATCAATACTTGGTCATATTTTCATGTCACGTGTATGTCCACGAGAGCATATAAACTTTCCCGCGGAGTTGGGTGATCATGTTGGACAAACTGGCAAGTGTAGGCAAAGCATGCAACTGGTTTGACATGTTGGCTCACTTGCTTAATGAACAGGTAACAAGAGCTTGATAACTGCCCAAAGGTCAGTAATAAGAAACATACATGTTTGCTTACATCTTGGATGCAATATTTGCCCATGACGAGATCTCGGGCTTGAAGTGGACATGGACATCGGTGAAGCCCTCTCTGAACAGATTGTAAAATGTTGTCTAAATAGAGCTTCAGAGGAGTTATCACATAGTTGTCTAATCATTTTGTCACCCCTGGGTACAAGATGATATTGAACAGGATCCACCCTTCATGTCGAAGGAAACAATGTATGCATTGACCGATATAGTAGATTAGTATGTCTCACTACCTGACACCTTCATACGAATGTACAACGCTAGGAAGCCTATGTATGTTCTACTGAAATTTGCCTTGGACAAGCTTGTCATGAAGGAAGTATCATATCGCATCTTGGTGGGACTAACAACTAGGCTGCACTGGAAGAAGAAGGTGCCTTGGCCTTCTCTTTGGTTGTGGATTGGGTTATAAGAGATAAGGAATTTCAAGCATGTTGATGTCGAAGCAGAGGAGATCAAGAAATATCCATTCGACGCTCGAAGCTAAAATCCGTATGACCAACATTGTATTGTAAAACATCACTACATGAGAGTACATTTTTAGTGGATCCACTACGCATCATTGGGTGGAGGAGGACCAATGGAGATATTGTTATAGCTTCTTGAGGCCCAATGAACCGGTCGACATTAATGTGAATGGTTAGCGGAGTAGTGTGAAGTAGCATCCCAGAGAGCACTAGCAGCAACAACAACAGAAGTAAGCATACCAATGTGTGACAAGGGAAACAGGGAGATTGTCCACAACATGGTGGATGAACGAGGATGAAAGTTCCAAGGATACCTAATAAAGGTGAAGAGGCAACAACACAATAAGATAAATGGGCAAAGGCAAAGAGAAAAACGGAGAATGGAGGAAACACAGGAGGAGTTGCATGAGTTGAAAGAGAAAATTGGAAGGAACAGGAGCTACAATGATAGGAGAAGGAAGCACACCAGGAATAGGTACAATAGGGGGTGCAACATGTACAAACAAAGGAAACTGCACTCGTACAGTTAGTCAACTCATCTGAATGACTGACATCAGGTAGATAGTTTTAACAATCACAGGAGAAGGACTTTGTTCGATGGATTGAACAAGAACTTGAGCATATGGATATGGATATGGAGCAACAGGAGTTAGAGAAACACATCGACATCATGCCTCACCACCAAGAGGTCGATCCACTAGCTTCATTGATCTAGAAGAGGAGCAAGTCCCAGGTGACCAAGAAGACACTGAAATAGTTGTTGCAAAGTTTCCATGCTTTGTTGTACCAATCAACTCAAGTGTCATTGTTATGCTTTCATTCGAGACTTGTTGATGAAACCTTTCTGTGATTTTTCCAGGTTGTTGAAATGGTCATACTTTTTTTTAAGATGGAAATAGTGAGAAAATAGATGGAAAATATGTATCTACATATATGTAATTTTTTTATTTCTAAAAAATAACAAAAATATATATTACAATGTGAAAAAAATATATATTTATAATTACACTGACATGAAAATAGTGAATGTAAATATTGTTGCAACTAAAATTAGACAACAAAAAAATCACATAACAAAAATTGAAGCTTACATGTTTTCCATTTAAGTCACTTGGATGCCAATCTCATTACAAGAACAATAGTTGTGAAATAAGTTTCAAACCAAAACATAATTTGCATGAACTATGTAAATGTTCAAAAAGTTCATTCAATATCAACATGTACACAAACTAAATTTTTGATAGTTTCACCAAGAGAGATAATTCTCAAAACATAACACCATTACAAACATAAACATAAAATAAACAACTTTAAATATTTAAGATTCTTCCTTCTCTAACATCTTTCCATATGCCATATACTCTATTCCATTCCACCATCGATGAATCAAACCCAATTAGTGACACTCACATGAAGGCATTTAATGTAGCTAATGATAGATTTGTTCCTTGAATATCCTTTATTATGTTTTGTCTTGAGAATCCTCTCACAAGCAAATGTACTTGCAAGAATAGTAAGTATTGCCTACCATAACTTTAACATGTTAGGAAAATTTCTAGGCAACCCTCTAACATAAAAATTCCTCCACGCATATTTCATGGATGATCCCTCACAATTAATACGAAGAGTGTCAAAAAATGGATGCAACTCTTTCAAACAAGCCAAAAAATCAAATGTTGTTTTGTTTTCTTCACTTTCATAATAAGGATGTAAGTGTTGAAAAACCTTTTCAAGTCAAAGCTTTGAATTGTGTTCTCTTCCATAAATATCCTCTAAATAATGGTAATGACTAAACAACTTTGCTGAGTTGAAAAATGCAAGATCAGGGAACCTTCCATTCCAATTTTCTACAAGAGCTTGAACATAATCTTTTGCAAGTTGTTTTCAACTTTCTACTAAACCTTCAATACAAGGTTTCCATGGTTGTTTTTGTATATCAGGTCAGTCATCATATGCATGCGGAATTGCTACAAATCATAATTCATGTCTTTGAACAAGACTCTCCTTATCAAAAATTTCTAGAAATCCAAATTTAGAGGCATCTACATATTTAGATAAATAACATGTGCCATCTGCAAATCTGTCACTTCTTAAAAAGCACATTTTCAAAGTGTTTACACTAACATCTATAGATGCCCCTAGAGAGCTGATGTCAATGTCCTCTTTGTGGAACTATTTGTCAAACATTTTTAATTCACACATTAAATCTGCAAGATTATGTAAAAAAAATTGAACTGAAGAGATCCTTGCCTTATCATACCAGTAGTCTTTTATTTCATTTCTCCACAATGTTAATATGGGAGGCTTACGTACAACAAGACTTTCAATGACTTGTCCCATTGAAAGCCATCTAACTCCACGGATTTGAAGAGCTTGGAGAGATTCAAGTTGCATAAGTTCCTGTAGAGGAATAAGTTGACTATTTCTTTTCGTAGAATTTTGCACCCAAGAATATATATTTTTTGTTAATTTATCAACAAACAATAATTCAGGTATTTTTTTTGAAGAATTTGATGCGGTTAAAGCTTCACGATGAACAATGCAATGAAAACCTACAAAATTAGGTACATCTTTCTTCAAGAAAGTAATAAAACCATTTTCATTACCAACCATTGAAGAAGCACCATCTCTGGATACTCCGGTCAATATTTCTTTTGAAAGACCCCTTGATCCCATTAAATGTTTGATTGCATCGAAAGTTGTTTTCCCTCTTCCATCACAAACATTTATGAGATTTTAAAACTATGAAAGTGGAGGTCCCCATCCTTTTGAGTTTAAAAACATTGCATATACCACAAGATGATCTTCTAAGCTACAATCTATATTTTCATCTAGTATAAATGAAAAAAAAGGGCTATCTAGCATTTTTGAACTTTGCAGCTCTTCAAGGTATTGAGATATAGCAAAAACGATTTTTTTTGCAGCCATGTGATTTGTATATGATGTATAATATTTATTCCTTAGCATATTTGGTGTGTGTAAAGACATAGTAAACAAGCAAGGAGATTCATATTTTGAGAGTGGTAGATCCTCTTGCACCATCCAATACATTAATTTCATAGTAGTGATGACTCTTTCTTTGTTCATATCATTAATGCATGCAATGTTTTATGTAACATGCTGCACTTTCTTCTCGTTTCCACATATGAAATTTTCTTGTGAGAATTTATGAATGCTTGAACTGGCATAAACAACTATAGAATCATGTTGCAATGTAGAGAAACCAGTCCCAGTTCTCCATGTCCCCATTGCCTTATGCATTTCATAACTATTTTTCCTTCATGTTTTTCCTTTATCAACCACTTATACTTAGTCTTCCACTGATCACGAAACTCTCTTCTTACTTTCATTTTTTTTCTTTTTAGTGCTTGATTCACCCTCATGAAATTATTCGTCACATTCTTCGTTATGCCCCAAGATATCAAATTCTTCATTATGCCCCAACACATCTAAATCTTCATTTAGATAAAACTAATGACCTTGTTTAGCAGTCCATGAAATTGTTGTCGCAGCTACAACCACCCTCCATAATTTTTCCTTAGCTTCATTTTGGAGCCTCCCTACTAACCATCCTCAGCAACATGTATTGCCTTGTTAAGTACACAAGATTCAGTGGTTTTCTAGCATATTTACAACCTGTGCATGATAGCTTTTTTCATCCACATCACAGGTTCTTTCTCCAGACTTGGTCCCACTGCAGGCTGAGCAACACCCTCAAGAAATTGTGCAATTATTAAGGGGAACCAACCTTCCCTTTTGAAATTGTGCAATCCTATCTGGTAGACTATTGGGCTCCAGAATTGCGCAATTCTACCTGTCAACCTTCACTGGAAAAACTACAAAATCTGTCCCAGTAGTAGTGCTCACCTACGAAATTGCGCATTTTTGGGTAGTAGTTAGCTGCTCAACCCAAAAATTGCACAATCCTTTTGGGTAACCAGTACAGCGCCCTCCTAGAAATGCACAAATTTTCCCTTTAGTTAAGCAGGTTATTGCATGTGCCGGTGAGTTAACCGGTTCCACCCGAGATTGAGAAAATTTGACTTGCATGCATGGGCTACTTTTTCTTAAAATAGAAAAAAGAAACATGCAAAAAGCATCCCTAGATTTTAGGGAGCTACTTTTAGCAGTTGGAGGTTACATGTAAAGATCGTTTTAGAATATTTCCTCCAAGTGTAGATTTTTCCTAGTTTTGTGGCATGCACTACATGAGCCTCAAAATTATTTATTCAATGTTTTAGAGCTCACTTATTCACATCGATATTGGAGCTCTAACATCCCACATCACATCTAATATTTTTCGACTTATCTAGCTCAATTATTTTCAGGTAAGTCCTCTTAGCTCGTCTTTTGCAACATTTCTATCACTTTTTGTGTTCTAGATTGTGTGAGTGCCATTTTCTTGATTTCTATGAACTCTTGCTATCATTTGCATGCATATTAGATTGTAGTAGCACCATTTTAGTTTTCGTTAACATCTCACTGTTCTCGCATGTGTGACATTGTTTTGAACGAATGGTCATTGATTCGGTGATTCGCTTCACACACATGCATGATGTTCCATGTTCTGAATATTTCATTTACTGTTTACATGCATAGTCATTCACTCTTGCTTACACTCAGTATCACCATGTATTCACCTTCACATTTTATTTTAGTTTCCCATAAGCGAATCTTAGTAACCTTGGCCCGGACTGTGCTTCACCAAGAGAGCATTGTGAAATCCTGAGATGGAAGGCTCTACCTTCCTCTCAGGAAATGCACATTTCTACCTAGTAACTGTCCTCTGGTCTTGCATTGTGTAATTCTGAGAAGAAGTGACTACTGGCCCAGAAAATTGCGCAATGTAGTCACTGGGCCTGCAACCATTGCCAACAAAAATTGTGCATTGCATAATTCTAGTAGCCAACAAGCTAGATTGGATTGTGAATTATGCAATCTAATAGAAAAAAAACCTCCCAGTAGCCCAGAATTCCTTTTGTGTAGTTCTGCTAGTGAGTCTCCTAGCCTCCCAAGAAAAAATGCGCAATCCTTACCAGTCAATCCCCAAGTATATTACATGTCATTCCTCGAGTTTTATTTGGTTTTAGCTGAAACATTTCTTGCCATGCATGTCGCTATGTCTATAGATCTAGTAGGTGTTCATCCGCCTCTCAAAAGTTCAGGATCAATGGCCTCCAAGACAGTAGGATCAAAGGACACTTACGGAAGTGAAACTGGAGGAGTAGTTGAGAGAGTGTCTACAAGTTTACCAATCTACAAAGACACTAAAATGATTGTATACAAGGACGTTAAGCTGAAATGGAAATAGGTTAATGATGCATTTGCAGGCACATTTGGGTAAGGTCTCGAAGACCACCAAGTCTATGTGAACATCCACAAGTCTCGTTTGTATCCGATTGCGTGCAGGTAACCAGTGTTCCCATGGGCTGACATGATACATTGGATCGTCTCACACACTAATCCCGAGAGGATGGCATTGAGTAGTGTCAGCGGGACGGAGAGTGCTACCTTTAGGGCACAGGATTATGGGCACCATGGAGACACCCTTCATCATACCCAGCAACAATGCCAACTATAGAAATATCTTGGAGAATTGAGTAAAGGAGTCGACCAAATTTAGAATGACACCCAACCAGATCTACAAGATGAACATAATGCAGAAGGCATATCAATACTTAGTTATATTTGCATGTCACTTGTATGTCTAAGAGAGCACAGAAACCTTCCCGTAGAGTTGGGTGATCGTGTTGGACCAACTAGATAGTGAAGGCAAAGCATGTAACTTGTTTGACATGTTAGCTCACTTGCTGAAGAAATAGGTAACAATAGCTCGATAGTTTCCCAAAGGTCAGTAGGAAGAAATCTACATGTCTGCTTACATCTTGGATGTAATTTATACCTAATAGGATTTCTTAGGCTTGAAGTGGTCATGGACATTAGTAGAGCCCTTTATGAACACTTATTGTAAAATGTTGTCTGAATAGAGCTTCAGAGGATTTATCACACAATTGTCCGATCATTTTGTCACCCTGGTGTACAAGATGATATTGAACAGGATCCACCCTACATTTCGAAGGAAATAGTGGAGGCATTGATAAATATATCATATTGGTATGCCTCACCGCCTGACACCTTCATAGGGTTGTACAACGCGGAGAATCCTCCATACGTTCTACCGAAATTTTCCTTGGACAAGCTTGTCATGTAGGAAGTATGATACCACATCGTGGCAGGATTGACAGTAAGGCTACACCAGAAGAATAAGGCACCTTGGCCTTCTCTTTCATTACGAATTAGGTTATAAGAGATATGGAATTTCAAGCATGTAGATGTTGAAGCAATGGAGATCAGGAAATATCCATTTGATGCTCTAAGCTACAACCTGTATGACCCACATTGTATTGTAAAAGATCACTACACAAGAGTACAATTTTAGTGGATCCATAGGTCATGTCATTAGGGGGAGGAGGATGAATGGAGATATTGTTATAGATTATCCAAGCCCAATTTGGAATTGATGTGTAATGGTTAGTGAAGCAGCGTGAAGTAGCATCATGGAGAGCACTAGAAGCAACAACAACAAAGGTAGGCATACCAATGTGTGACAAGGGGAACGGGAAGATTGTTGACAACATGGAGGAGGAACAAAGTTGCAAGTTCTGAGGAGACCCACTTGTGCAGAGAGAAGCTTTGGAAATGGGGGTGAAGAGGCAACAACAAGACAAGAGGAACATGTAAAGGCAGAGAGAAATAGAGAATGGAGGAAACACAAAAGGAGTTGCAAGATTTTAAGGAGAAAATCGGAAGGAATAGGAGTTACGCCGATAGGAGAAGGAAATGCACCAGGAACGGGTATAACAAGCAGTGCAACATGTAAATACAGATGAAATTGCACTCGTACAGTTAGTGAACTCATCCAAATAACTTATGTTAGGCAGACAGGGTGAATAATCACAGAAGAGGGATTTGCTGAAGAGATTGAATAAGCACTTGAGTAGATGGATACAGACATGGAGCACTAGGAGTTAGAGCAAGACATCGACCTCATGCCTCACCACCAAGAGGTCAAGCCACCAACTTCACCTATCCAGAAGAGGAGGAAGTCCCAAGCGACCAAAGAGACATTGAAATCCATGGAGGCAATCTGGAGGGAGAGATTCACAACATCTCATTAGATGATTCCCAACATAGAGTTGTGAAATCTCGCAAAGTGTCAGCTCCAGAAGATCACACATCTCCTGAGCAGTTTGAAGAATGAGTGATCATGTTTGACGTATGTAAACATCCAGTAGCATTGGTCGATGCTATCAGAGCATATGATAAAGCCACTAGCTCGAGTGTTTTCTTCTTGATAGTTGAGAATGAGCGAATGGCTAAGGAGCTATAGACAACCAAGTAAGAAGGAAAATTTGTTACAGCATCTGCCCGAGCAGAGTTGAAGAAGGAAATACTAGATGAAGTACTATCCCTTGACATTGTCATGTGGGTTTTGTATTCCAAGTTTGGTACTGTGCATAAGGCAATTGTCAATCTCAACGGTTGGCAACAGTAATGTGATAAGAGAGCACATATATTGATGACCATGCATGCTGTTGTTGATTACATGCAAACATGGACAATGAGATATAAGGGAGCCCTGCTACACTTCCCTAAGATTATAAATCCCATAGCAGTCGAGCTAAAGGCACGAATCCAAAGTCAAACCCGAAACTGTGAAGATATCTCGTAGCTCATCGCTAGTCTATAGGCTTCCCATGCACGAGTATTCAGAAGTATGGATATTGTTGTGTGCACACATGAAATCCCATCTAATGGGACACTCACCCAGACAAAGACAAAGCCATAGTTCTGACTGGAGCATGAATCATACTCTGATGAGTTGATATGCATAACCACCAGCCTAGACTTGGTGATCAGTGAAGACACCATTCATAAGTATGTTCTTGGTCTGACCACACTTAATCCAATGATGCGCATGCCATCAGACGAGTTGGAAAAAGGAGCTTGAGCAGTGTACTTGGATGCTATGGAGGCAAGCGTTCATTTCCAGAAAGACGTCACCTTAGAGTACATGGACACCATCTCAGACTACTGATCTTTGCATCAGTTTGCTACTATCAACCACCATGAGGATGTCAAAGAGCTTGTCTTCTCATAATTGTCTGAGTCATAGTGATGCCTTGCATGGCTTGATCAAGCCTATTTTGTCTCACATGGGTACATGTGCAGACTATATGTAATGTCTTGTCAAGTGTAAGTTCAAGTGTCGATAGTTTGATGTAACAGTCATAGGGTAGATGAAGAGCCATGAGGGTAACTATCACAAAGTGGAATGTCAAGGGCCACTCTACTCTTTTCTACATATAGTCCCTCATAACTCATTGTATGGGCTTTTGGTCAACCAAGCTTCAGATAGGAGTATCTTAGAGACAAATTGCATAGTATTGTAACAAGCCTTAGTTTCTCCACTGTCTAGAGCTAGTATATCTCTTTGGAGGAGCAGGTGGTTGTGAATGTAATGTTCTACTATGTGAAGTAGTGGTTGGATAAAGACGTATTGTATGACTAGAACTTACACTTATTAATATAACAGAGCCAACACATTTCATGAAAATGTCGTATTGTATTCCAACTATCTTGTTTACTCTAAATGATATATGTATCTGTTTGCGTACGCATTCATGTATGGACTATTGTGTATAAGTATGTATGAATCTTACTGAAATGTGTTGTTGGTTTAGCCATAACTTTGGATTGCTTGCTAACTTGCTTTCCAGTTTGTGATGCATCTTAATTCGTGTGTTCCCTTCCAAGCCACATGGTATCATAGGTTTCCAAGGGGCACACTCACCCCACTTTCTATTTGTTAGAACCGTTCATGCATCTTCCTTGACTTTCTGTAGCTGTCACACCCTTGCTACCAATAGGGACATCTTACTTGCCTCTGTGCAAAAAAATGGTCAAGGTGATACCATACAACCCACTGCTAGGACTCCTACACCAAATGGGATGAGGTCTAATTGGGACTTCTTACTGGGGAGATCCCCTAACATGTTGGTAGGTCCAACACCGTCAACATTTCTGGTGCTAGAAGGAGGGCTAGATTACAGGATATTTCCTCTCATCCTATTTTGAACCTTTGGACATCTATCATGGATGTCGTTACACTAATCCCTCCACGATGTTTTTCGCATGTCGAACCTCTCTACATCATGAGGGAGTTCTTTGATCTCTTGTCCGAATTCATGTATGATGGTGAAGGCATAATGGCCTGACCTATGTTCTTACATGACCTCCTTACCATGCTTTATGAGGAAGATGGATGTTCTGACGAACAGGTCAGTCTGCTGCTTTCACACGCACTTCGTGAATCCGCAAGTGCTGCACCCTACTGGCTAACAACCTACACTCACTTGAGAATTTTTGTGATCTCATTGAGGATACTTTCCATCATTTTGATAGAGAACATCTTGACCAAAAACTGTTACAACAATGGAAAGCTCTACATGAATCACCTATGTCTTTTTAGCAGTGCTTCTGTGATTTGTAGTTTCAAGCTCCGAAAAGCTAGATGAAATTTCCTTATCTTTGGGATAGATTTGATTATTGTCTTCGCAAATCAATCCATCCCAAGAATAAGTTTGAGCTCAAGCTTCACTCAACATACTTCATTGATGGAGTTGTGCAATCATAAACGGACACGGTCACTACCACAAGTGATTGTATGTCATCCCCTAATCAAAAAGCTCCACCAATGTAGAGTGATGTGGGAGAACATGCACACACATCTGTTCAATTGTCACATCCTCCCAAGATCACTTCACTTAATTTTCACGCAATTTGGTTGAGAGTTCATTGAGTTGTCACATGCATTTTGTATGACAACCATCGTCTTCGTACTCATATGATGTTGTCTTGGGTTCTTCCATTTCATACTCTACACTTTTTGTGAACAAGGATCAAGTCATTGACAAAGTTGGTGTTGCACAACCAACATGCACTATCATTCATGAAGAGTATGACTAAGAACTTGAGCATGAATACTCGATGAAGGATGACTCCCTTTCATCCAAGCCTCCTTCATTCTTTCTTGACATGTTTGGTGAACTATCCACCCTTGATTTCAGATGGGTATTTCCGTCTATGGATGCACCCATCGTTGATCATTTGCAGGGCACACCGAATATCAGTCTATCATCTGACAATGGAGAGGATAAATTATTCATTGAAAACCCACTTGAATTTTCACCTGCCTTTTTTGGAAACATAGAGGGTGAATTTGTTTACTTCTCATCTACCCCTCTCTTTCATTCATTAGATCATGAGGATGTCGATGAAATCATTGATTTTTCCTATTGTAGCTACCATGATCTATTTACTCCCATATTCGACCATGATGATGATTCTGTTGCAATTGATTTTTTGAAGCCACCAGTTTACGATGATATATGTGACAATGAAGTCAAAACTCCTGATACTTTCGAGGCACTTCAGCTAGAGCTGATGGTTATGTCAAACCCTCACTATCCTGGGGTTGGTTTCACTTCTGATCAGGAAATTTTTGGAACCCCCAAGGCTATTCATCACTCATATATATGCATTGAATATTAATATCACACATAGATCATACTTGCTCCACTTGAACTACATGATCTCATCACTCATGCATTGGAGGAATCTTACATTGCAAGCACAAATGCACGATGCAAGTTGTCTTTATTTCTTTCATTTTATTACATGTCAAGGTCAAGAGTATGCGTATGATTCAAAGCTACACGTAGTGTCACATAACACCATGACAATTCCATGGACTTCATGGCATGTACTTGCACTCAATTATGTTCTGTGGACACAATGAAACATGGGATTTGTTTGTCTTATTTGTTATATCTTTCTTGTTTTTTGGTTTGGACAATCAAGTTTCTCGCAGACCACGCCTTCACCAACATGGGTCAACCAATTTTCCGGTGGCTGCATCAGAAGTATTACTTCATGTGATCAAGCCCATGCACTGTTATCTTAGGAATAGGATGACTATTTTCTTTTGGTTGTTTGCTTGCATGCTTGTTTTCTTACTTACTTCACATGTTTTTTGTCTTCTTGCTTGTTTTATTTCTACTTTTCTTTCACATTCTCTTCTACTTTTGCTTTGTTTTCTCTTTGTTTTCTTGTTTTGCACTTGTAGGTTAGTTTCTCATGAAATCGTGTGTGACTCTTGAAACAAGTTGGGTAAAGTACAAGAGAACTTGTACAAATATCAACATTTGGTTATCTGTTGTCCACTCTCTTATGTAAGAACTTGTTATCTTTAGTTTGTGATACACTGATGGAAAATACGTAATGTTTGAAGTGAACCTTTGTGAAAACACAATGCTTGCACGCTAACTAGTGTCACCTATTCTAGTCATTTGTTTTTGTGTTAATCCTTGTCATCTCAAACAAGTAGCGTAAGGTGAGGGGGAAAACCTTCAGAAGCACGTAAGAGTTATATATAAAACTACTTCTCTGAAGGACCAACCTCTTCTACTCTCAATAGGATGAGATCCCTCTTTCGCCTCTGAAATGAATAAGTGATATGCATAGTTAATGAAAAAAAATGAAAACTGAATTTTTTTTTAAAATGAAAAAATGAATAAGGCCAAAGAAGAGAACAACTTCCTGCACGGGGAGGTGATGCAAGTAACTCCACTGGGGTACTGACCAGGCTCACTGGTAGTGGAGCAATGCTTGTGTTCCCCCATGGCTCCGTCCGGGTACTATGCAAGGCTCTTGGCAGTGGAGAAACACTACAGATGAAACTAAAACTCTGACAACTATACTTCCTGTGCACCAATCTACCCCTTAGCAGCGATCAAAACATCTGTGTTGACTTGGCTTGGAATTTGTGTCAATTGGCCAAGAGCTTGGCAGATGGTACATCTTACAATCAAGAAAGTGTGGAAACCAAGACGAACAAAGAGCTGAACAATACTTTTAGAGGTGTTAGACTTGCTTTCCGTGAACAAGGTCCATTAATAGAGATGGATTTCTACCAGTGTGTCGCAAAGTGTTGTAGCAGCCACATCCACCCTTCAAAATTTTGCCTTAGATTTGTTTTGTAGCCTCACTACCAACCATCCTCAATATCATGTCTTTCCTTGTCATGTACACAAGCTTCAGTGGTTTTCTAGAAAATTTCTAGCCTGTGCATGATAGCATGTTGCATCCCCCTCACAAGTTGTTTATCCGTAATTAGTCCATTTGCAGGTTGATCATCTCCCTCAAGATTTTGCATAATTATGGAGGGGAACTAGCCTTCTCTCCGAAAATTGTGCAATCCTGTTTGGCAGCTTGCTAGACTCCAGAATTGCGCCATTCTACAAGTCAACCTTCACTTGAAAAGCTGTGTAATTTGTCCTAGCAGGACTACTCAGCCTAGAAATTGCGCAATTCTAGGAAGTAGTCAACTACTTAGCCCAAAAATTGCATAATCCTTCTAGGTATCCAATGTAGCTCCCTCCCATAAATGTGCAAATGTTCCCCTCAGTCAAGCAGGTTGTTGCATGTGTCAGTGGGTTGATCGGTTCCATTTGTGACCGAGAACACTTGATTTGCATGCATGGTCTACTTTTTCATGAAATAGAAAAAAGCAACATGCAAATAACACCCCTAGATTTTAGGGAGCTATTTTTAGCAGTTGTAGGTTACATGCAAAGGTCATTTTAGAATCTTTCCTCCAAGTGTTGTTTTTTCCTAAATTTGTGGCATGTGTATCATGAGCCTCAAACTTATTTATTTGACATTTCGGAGCTCACTTATTCACATCGATCTTGGAGCTCTGACATCACACAACACATCAAGGATTTTTTGACACATCAAGCTTAGAAATTTTTGGGTAAGTCCTCTTAACTCGTCTTTTGCAACATTTTTGTCACTTTTTGTGTTATGGCTTGTGTGAGTGTTGTTTACTTGATTTGAGTGAACAATTTCTATCATTTTCATGCATATTAGCTTGTACTAGCACCGTTTTAGTGTTCATTAGCATCTCACTGATGTCGCATGCATGACACTGTTTGGCATGAACATTCGCCGATTTGGTGACTTACTTCACACATATGCATGTTGTTCCATTTTTTGAATCTTTAATTCGCTGTTTGTATTCATGATCATTCACTCCTTCTTACACTTAGTATCGCCATGCATTCACCTTAACATTTTCTTTCAGTTGCCTTTTGGCGAGTCTGGGAAACCTTGGCCTGGTCTCTACCTCACCAAGATAACATTGTGCAATCTTGAGAGGAAAGGCTCTTCCCTCAACTCAGGAAATGCAAATTTATTCCCAGTAACTATCCTCTAGTCTTGCATTGAATAATTTTGAGAGGTAGTGACTGCTGGCCTAGAAAATTGCATAATGCAGTCAGTGGGCCTCCAACCATTGCTAGGAGAAATTGTACATTCTGCAATTCCAAAAACCAACAAGCCAGTTTGGATTGCGCATTTTGCAATTCTAGCATTCAACCAGCCTCCTAGTAGCTCAGACTATCTTTTACATAGTTCTCGCAGCCAGTCTCCTGACTTCCCAGGAAAAATTGCGTAATCCTTGCCAGTCAATCACCATGTATGTTGCATGTCGTTCCTCGAGTTTTCTTTGGTTTTAGCTGAAAAATTTATTGCCATTCATGTCACTATGTCTCTAGATCTAGCAGGTGTTCGTCCGTCTCTCATCAGTTTCAGATTGAGAGTAGGATCAAAGGACACTGATAGAAGTGCAACTAGAGTAGTAGTTGAGCGAGTGTCTACAAGTTCGTCAATCTACAAAGACACCTAGTTGATTGTAGACAAGGACATCAAGCTGAAATGACAAGAGGTAAATTATGCATTTGCAGGCGGATTTGTGGAAGACCTCGAAGACTAACAAGTTTATGTGAACATCCACAAGTCCGGCTTGTACCATATTGCATGCAGGTATCCAGTGTTCCCATGCAGTGACACGATACATTGGATCATCTTGCACACTGATCTCGAGATGATGACATTGAGCATTGTTAGCGAGATGGATATTGCTACATTCATGGCAAAGGATTATGAACAAATGTACCATATGTCGAATCCCATGGTCACCATGGAGACACTCTTCACCATACCCAACAACAATGCCAACTCTAGAGATATCTTGAAGAACTATGTAAAGGATCTGGCCAAAATTAGAATCACAACCAACTAGATATATAAGACGAGGATACTGTGGAAGGTGTATCAATACTTTATCATATTTTCATGTCACTTGTATGGCCGAGAGAGGAGGGAAACCTTCTCGAAGAGTTGGCTAATCATGTTGGATCAACTGGCTAGTGAAGGCAAAGCAAGCAACTAGTCCAACATGTTGGCTCACCATCTGAAGGAGTAGGTAGCAAGAGCTCGACAGTCACCGAGAGGTAAGCAAACAAAAATCTACATGTCCACTTACATCTTGGATGAAATCTGTGCTTTTTAGGAGTTCTCAAGCTTGAAGTGGGCATGGACATTGGAAGAATCCTCTGTGAACACATGTTGTAAAATGTTGTCTGAATGAATCTTCAGAGGAGTTATCACACAATTGTCTAATCATTTTGTCACCCTGGTGTACAAGATGATATTTGAAGAGGATCCACCCTGCATGTCAAGGCCGCAGTGGAGACATTAATCGATATCGAAGATTGGTATGACTCACGGTCTGGCACCTTCATACAGATCTACAACATGGAGAAGCCTCTGCATGTTCTATCGAAGTTTTGCCTGGACAAGCTTGCAATGTAGGAAGTATCATACCACATCTCGATAGGATTGAAAACTAGGTTGTAACGTAAGAAAAAGGTACCTTGGCCCACTTTTCTATTTCAGATAGAGATATAAAATATAATGAATTTTAAGCATGCATATGTCGAAGCAGAGGAGATCATGAAATATCAATTCAATGCCTGAAGCTACAACACATACGACACACATTGTATCATAAAAGATCATTGCACGAGATTACAGTTTCAGTGGATCCATAGGGCATGTCATTAGGAAGAGGAGGACCCATGGAGATAATGTTATAGCTTCTCTAGCCCCAATGAACTGGTTGACATTGCTGTGGAATGGTGAGTGAAGTAGCATGAAGCAGCATCCCAAAGAGCACCAGAATTAGCAATAGCAGAGGTAAGAATACTCGTTTGCGACAAGGACAACATGAATATTATCGAAGGCATGGAGGAGGAACAAAGATGCAAGTTCCCTGCAGACCCACTTGTGCATAAAGAAGCTTTGGTAATAGAGGAAAAGAGGAAATAGTGTGACAAGAGGAATGGGCAATGGTAGAGAGAAAAATAGATAATGGAGGAAACAAAGAAGGAGTTTCATGTGTTCAAGGAGAAAGTCCAGAAGGAATAGGAGTTGTGTAGAAAGGAGATAAAAGCGCAGTAGGAATAGGTAGAACACGGGGTGAAACATATAGAGATAGATGAAACTATGCTTGTATAGGTAGTTGACTCATACAAATAGCTAGCATCAAGCAGACAGAGTGAACAGTCGTAGAAGCAGGACTTTTCTCTAGAGATTGAACAAGCACTTGAGCAGATGGATACGAACATGGAGCAATAGGAGTTAGAGAAAGACATCGACCTCATGCCTCACCATTAAGAGGTCAATCCACCAGCTTCCATATCCAGAAGAGGAGAAAGTCCCAAGCGACCAAAGAGACACTGAAATGCTTGGAGACAATCTAGAGGGACAAATGCACAACATCTCATTCTGTGAGTCCCAACATAGAGTTATGGAATCTCGCAGAGTGTGGACTCTGTAAGATCATACATCTCCTGTGTAGTTTAAGGAACGAGTGATTGTGTTTGACATGTGCAAACATCCAGCAGCATTGCCCAATTCTACTATAGCATATGTCAAAGCCACTAGCTCGAGTGTTCGCTTCATGATAGCTGAGAATGAGAAAATGGCTAAGCAGCCACAAATGGCTAAGCAGGGAGCAAAATTGGTTACAACAACCGCCCACGCAGAGTTGATGAAGGAAATACCGGATGAAGTATTGTCTATTGACACAGTCATGCCGGTTTTGTATTCCATGTTTGGTGTTGTGCATAAGGAAATTGTCCATCTCAACGGTTGGTAACAACGATGTGCTAGGAGAGACATATCTTCTCAAACGTGAATGTTGTTGTTGATTACATGCAAACATGGACAACGAGATATAAGGGAGCTCTACTACACTTTCCTAAGACGATGAAGCCCAGAGTGGTCAAGCTAAAGGAACGCATCTGGAGTCAGATTCAGAACTATGAAGATCATGCACAACTCATCACTAGTCTACAGGCTTCCCATGCACAGATATTCAGGAGTATGTATATTTATCATAGCATCTTTTGGAAAAAATCACATAAGAGAGATTCTCGCACATGCGATCCCATCTATTAGGATAATCACCCAACAGAAGACAAAGGCACAATTTCGACTGGAGCATGACTCGTACTTTGACAAGTTGATGTGCATGGCCACCAGCCCAGACCTGGTGATTAGTGTAGACACCATGCAGAAGTATGTTTCTGGTTCAGTTGCACTCAAGCCAATGATGCACATGTTATCAAAAAATATGGACAGATGAGCTCAAGCAATGTACCCAGATGCTATGGAGGCAAGAGTTCGTTTCTCAAAAGATGTCACCTTAGACTACATGGACACCATCATAAATTTCCGAGCTTGGAATTAATTTGGTACTGTTGGCTACCATGAGGATGTCAAAGACCTGACCTTCTCACATTTGTTCGAGTCATAGTGATGTCTTGAATGGCTTTCTCAAGCCTATTTTGTCTCACATGAGTACATGTGCAGATTGTATGTAATGTATTGTCAAGTTCAAGTTCAAGTGTCGATTGCTGGATGTCATAGTCATAGGGAAGATGAAGACTAATTAGGGTAGATGAACTGTCACAAAGGGGAATGTCAAGGGCCACCCCACCATTTTCTATATATAGTCCACCATAACTCATTGTATGGGATTTTGGTCAGCCAAGCTTCTCATAGGAGTATTTTAGAGAGAGCTTGGATAGTATTGTAACGAGCCTTGGCTTCACCAGAGCTAGTATATCTATTTAGAGGAGCAGGCTAATGTGACTGTAACATTCCGCTATCGGAACTAGTGGTTGGAAATGGAGGTATTGTATGACTGGAAGTTAAAATTCTTAATATAACAGAGCCATCACGTTTCATGCATATGTCATATTGTACCGCATCTATCTTGTTTACTCTAAATGATATATGTATATGTTTTCTTACACATGCATGTATGGACTATTTTGTATAAGTATGTATGAATCTTACTGAAATGTGTTGTTGGTTTAACCATCACTTTGGATTGCTTTCTAACTTTCTTTCCAGTTTGTGATGCATCTTCACTCGTGTGTTCCCTTCAATGCTATGTGCTATCACATGTTTCTAAGGGTCACACTCACCCCACTTTCCATGTGTTAGAACTATTCATGCACCTTCCTTGACTTGTTGTATCTGTCACACCCTTGCTACCCACATGGACATATTACTTTCCTATGTGCAAAACCGTGGTCAAGGCGATAATGTACGACCCACTGCTAGGACTCCTACACCAAATGGTCTGAGGTATAATTGGGACTTCTTACCGGGAGGATCCCCTGACATGTTGGCGGGTCCAGCACCGTTAACAAAAACTTGATATGTATTAGACCATCCAAAGGAATTTTTGATAGAAAGTTGTTTCCCCTTTTTTGAAGACATTTTTTTATATATAATACCTATATAATAGAAATAAATTAATTAGTCTATATGAATTTCAATTCATCAATTAAAAACATATTAAAAAATTAATCTTGCACCGCTTTAAAGAAAGGATATTAACCAGCGAATATACCTATTTATTTATTATAACATTTAATAATATACCTATTAATTCTTTATAATATTTTAATAATTTTTCAAGTCTAGGTAAAAGTTTTTCAATATTTACAATAAACTACATATTTCGTCTATCTATTTAAGTCACCTAATGTTTTAGCAAATAAATAAAAACTAATCTTTTATTTGGTTTAAATTATATTAAAGACATATAAATATAATTATTTTCTCACGTATTAAAAAGAAAATAATTTTATCTACAAATTGACTTACTCCTTCTTGAGAACTTATTTTGATTTGGTGACAGAGTAGGTTGGGAAAAAAATTGCAGCAACACTATGGTGGTTGTCCTATCGTGACCAAAATCAAAATAGAAGGTTTAGTTATTTTTGAATTTTTTTGGAATTCCAACAAAAAAAATGAGGACAAACTATAAATATTAACTGTAAAATTTCTACCAAATATTGAAGAAACAAATGTTGGAAAATGTAACTTCTACTTGTCTTAGTTTTGATTCTTACTAAGTAAAGGAGTATGTTCCTAGTAGTTAGGATCTATTTCCTACATTGGTGTGTGGTTGAAATATTCTCTCAACCAACAAATTGTGTGTGCATGTATATATGTAATTGAATTTGATTAGCTAAACAATTAACATTATCATATTTTATCATGGTATCAGAGCCCATGAGGGGCTAGCCCCTCCTGGGCTTGGCCCGTCCGAGGCTGAGAGAAACAAGAGAGTATATTTTTTAGCTTTTGTTTGTCCATCAACATAGACTTGTGGAGGTGTAGTGGGATGCAATAAAGTGTTGGAGGTTTTAACTGTTGGAGAAGCAGAGGAGCATATTTGCCCTCAACTTGTCCGATCTGTGGCTCTTCGTTGGTTCTATGGATGCATTTCCGCTCTTGAGAGTGTAGTGGTAGGGGTTCCAATGATTCTGTTGCCTCTACATTCTGACAAGCCAGCCAACGCTTTTCGTTTTGTGGGGACAAAAAAAGGGGTAGTGGAGCTTAAGATGAGTGATGGCATAGCTAAAAGAGAAGGTGTGGAGAGAGTTGTACGAAGATTAATGTCGGTGGATTCTATGGTGGTGGAGTTGAAGAAAAAAGTGAAGACTGTAAGAGTGGTAGTGGCAGCGACCATCTTTAATGATGGGGGAGCAACGTGGAATGATTTTGATGAATTTTTACAATACTGGTCCTAAATAGTATATATTTTTTCTATTACATTTTTTTAAGGATGCGGTAGAAACAACAACCATAATTCAGGTAAAGGAAGTAGTTTTGGTTTACAAACACCGTAGATTTAAACACCATGCAATATTATCATGGCTCTGCTTTCAGTGGAGTGTAAGAATGCTACAAAGGATTGCATTCGGGAATGGAAAATAGTCGGGACTAATTTCAAGTTGTAGGCACCCGTGCTTACTCCCACATTCATTTACGAGCTCTTCTTGAGCATGGTACGTGGGGAATTTCCTTTTAATAAGTGCAGGATTGCACTTGACTTTGTGGAATTTTCTGAAAATCAACTCAAGGAGGATGTTGCTTCTATTTTTGCATTTTAGCTTTAGAGGAACATATTTGCTATTGGATCTGTGAAATTGTTTTGATCTCTCGTGTATGGTGAGTGTGGATGACGTAAATGCATAAATATTGTAAATTTGGTTAAAAATTGTATGTTTTGTGACAATTAGTTTGGCCAACTATTGTCACAAGTTTGAATCTATGTTGGAATTGGTCATTCCAACAATAGACAAATTTATTTGCAGGAATGCTTAACAACCAGATATAATGAAGACATGATAGTGAACATGGCATTAGAGGAGCTGCATAAGATATTGGAGGATGATGGACAATCTAGTTTGTGGGAGTTTGAGTGTGTTGTGGAACAAAGTCATGATGATTATAGTATATCACACATTTTAATTTTAAGCAAGTCTAGGATGTTTTGTGGTGGTTTTTTGTAATGTATGTACCTGGTAGCTCCAAAATTCAGAGTGTGTAATGTAACCCTAATGAGGGATGCATATCCCCATACAGTTTGTGGTAATCTTAGAACCACTTTCTAATTGCAAGTTTGTGGTTAACCGGAAACCACTCTGTATTTGGAGTGTTGGTTTGTGGTAAGCCAGAAACCACATATGAGAGTGAAGTGGACAAGGATTCTTGTAGGCATGGTTTATGATACACCAACAAAACCCTTGGCCTAGAGTGGCTGGAGTGCCTTAGTGGCAGATTTGTAGCCCGGAGCTGCTAGAGAGCCTTCGTGGCTGAATTGAGTGCCTTGGTAGCAGTGTTGAGCCTTCGTGGTTGTGTTTAGCCTTGGTGGTTGAGAGCCCTTGGAGGCATGGTTGAGGGTGATCCGATAAAACCCAATGCATGGTTATGGATAATCTAACAAAACCTAGGTTAATAATGATGGAGGGGGATTTACAGGTATAGGTACATGTATGCAGCTATAATGGTTGATAGAACCATGTATGTGAAGGCCATCTTACAATACTTACGGTGGTAGCAGTTGGCACCCATGCATTCCAATAAATGGTTATTCCTTTATATGGACGTTGACATATTCTTTTGTTATGTTTGACCACAACTAGATTGTGCAGATTGATACTCGGATAAGTAGTCATTAAGGGGGAGTGTTGGAAAATGTAACTCCTACTTGTCTTAGTTGTGATTCTTACTAAGTAAAGGACTCTGTTACTAGTAGTTAAGATCTATTTCTTACATTGGTACATGGTTGACATATTCTCTCAACCAATAGATTGTGTGTGCATGTATATATGTAATTGCATTCTATTAATGAAACAATTGACATTATTAAATTTTATAAAAAAAAATGTGAAACATTTATTTAAGATAATAAATTTATATTCTTGTTTTGAGTATTCTTGTTTAAGTACAAAATTGAACAAATAATCTCATACAGATGTACATCTCTATTTACATGGAAAAAATGAATGAGAATTGCTGACATTTTAAAAACTCCCAATTCTAATAAGTTTCCACGTTTAGGTGGGATTGAACGCAACTTTGAAATATTTTTATTACAAAGTTAGACTCTAATCACGAGAAAATCACTGTTTACTGACCGCCTTATACAAAATTGTACTTATATTTATCTTGCGAATCATAAGAAAATCACCAACAGTCATAGAAACTAGTACCACACACCCCCAACGCAGGCAGGGTCTGCCAATTACACTAAAAAACTTTGATATTTTTACAAACCCCCACATCACTGAACGTTATAGATTTGTACAGTGCAACATTTAATAGGAATGGATTTGCTTATATAATTCTCTAAAGAAAAATCGCAAGGCCTGGAATTCAAACCCCCACATCACTGAATGTTATAGATTTGTACAGTACAACATTTAATAGGAATGGATTTGCTTATATAATTCTCTAAAGAAAAGTTGCAAGGCCTGGATTTCATACTATTTTTCAGAAAAAAAGTAGAATCCAAACAATTTTTGACCGGTTAGAGGTGGATTGAAACGGAGTAGTATCATTATTAGACAATTTTAAGTGATACAACTTTTCGTTAATTTGTAAATTTTGGTGTTTTCTAATGTGTTTTTTGAATATATATAAACAGAGTTAGACTTGTGTAGGGATTGATTGTTGAGATTTTCTGTTTGGAGCAAAATAGGAAAAATCTCAGCTGATGACAACAATAGAATTCAGGTCCTATATTAACTCCAGTTTGTTGGGAGGGAGTTAATGCCTCCTATATTTGATGTGAGGGAGTTAATGAGGCTGTTAGATTCTCTATGCTATATAACAGGCAACCATTCGGATGGTTTGCTAAGAGGGTAAGAGTTTTATGAGGTTTTCATTATGTAATCTCCTGTTTGATTAATAAATTCGTGATGCCTATGTTTGGTGGACGTAGCCCAGATTGGTTGGGTGAACCACGTTAAAAACTGTGTCATATGTGCTTGATATTCTGTTGTGTGTTATTTTTGTTTGATTTCCTATGCCTCTGAATTCCAAAAATTAGTATCAGAGCTCGTTGGAGGAGCGGCACTGCTGGAGCACGGAGTTGGTTTGGAGGTGGAGCGCGGAGTTGGTTGCTGGAGCTGATCAAAACCTGCGTGGAGAGATACCTGGTGAAGTTCGGCGTGAAGAGTTGTTGCCGGGTAAACTCATTCACATTCTCTGTTACGTGAAGAGCTGTAACATGAAGAGCTGTTGAGTGGATCCAGTTTCATGGATTGAGCACGCTGTTACAGAAATTGGAGAGCGCACTACCTATTGCCTGGTGCGCGTTGCCTGTGGAGAGGGATTGCCAGTTTCATGGATTGAGCACGCTGTTACAGAAATTGGAGAGCGCACTGCCTATTGCCTGGTGCGCGTTGCCTGTTGAGAGTGATTGGTACCGTGGACCTGCTGAGAGTGATTGCTGTGCATGGAGGTTTATGTTGCCGGAGCATTGGCGGATTGTGCTGGTGGTTTGCTGTTGAACGGTGTTGCCTGAAAGGCGTAGACAACATTATTAGCCTGTAACAAGTCGTTCGATCAATCCCTTTGTTTTACGCAACATTCAGGTTTAGAATTGACACTCTCATCGCAATTCTTATGTATTGAATTTCTAGTAAATTGAAATCCAGGCTTCGGGTGGATTATTTGTATGGGTTTGTTAATTGGGGCGTGTATGAAAATGTAATGGGCATCGATAACATTTTATTACATCTTCACGAAAATTGCCTCTGATCAATGGGTGTGTATGACAATGTAAGTGCGCGTCGATAATGGAAAGCGATATGCAGCAAAACCAATAAAGAACAACAATAAAAAACAACAAACAAAGAAAGACGATATGCAGCAAAACCAATAAACCTGCCTTCCCATGTGAGTGATGATTTGATCATACATCTGAGGGCTAGGTGAAGTTGTCACCCGTACGCTCATATTCATAACTCGTAAGTATGGTGTGAAGTTACTTTCAGCTTCACCTTCAGGCATAATCAGGGAAGTAGGGCCAAGTTTGCTTAGTATCACTCTAATTGCTCAGTTTATATACTGCAATTTTTCACAGCAATAAGTCAGTTTTTTATTTGTTGTGTTAAAACAAGGCACAGGCAGAATTTTTTTTTGTGTGAAGTGCAAACGACAGATATTTTTTTTTTTAAGGCATAGGCAATTTTTTTTAAATTGCTGGTATTTAAACGTTGGCATTGGAGATTATTGTGTTTTTTGATACAAAATGGCGAAAACTCAAAGTGCCCGGTTTGAAATTGAGAAATTTAATGGCAAGAATAATTTTGAGATCTGGAAGGTAAAAATGCATGATTTACTTGTCCAACATGGCATGGAAAAGGCATTGTTGGGCAAGGCCAAACAGCCTTACAACATCACATATAGTGAGTGGACTGATATGGATGAAAGAGCGATAAGTGCTATTCGATTGTGTCTAGCTGATGATGTCATGTTTAATATTGTGTCGGAAACAATAGCTGCTGATGTGTGGACGAAACTGGAGAAACTGTACATGACCAAATCCTTAACCAATAGGATTCTCCTGAAGCAATAGTTGTACGGTTTGCGAATGAAGGAAGGTACATCGATTTCTGATCATTTAAATGCTTTTAATACTCTTCTTGTGCAATTACAAAGTATAGAAGTAAAAATACCATCCGAGGATAAAGCTATTACTTTATTGTGCTCGTTGCCCGAGTCATGGGATCATTTTGTTACTTCTATAAGTCTTAGTTCATCAGAAACTATTGAGTTTGATGATGTAGTTGCATCCTTATTATCGGAAGAAACAAGGAGGAAGTCGCATTTCGAAACCTCTACATCAGAAGCTATGATGGTTAGAGGTCGTTCGAAAGAAAGACGCCCCAGGAAGCCGAGCGACTCACGTTCAAAGTCGAAAGGGAAGAAGAGTAAGCTAAAGTGCTGGTTTTGTGGAAAATTAGGGCATTTAAAGAAGGATTGCTGGAAGCGACAGCAACAAACTTCAAAAGCAGAGTCTTCGACAGAGAAGAAGGAGGCGAATACGACAAATACAGGTTCGACATCTGGTTCAGGTATGAGTGATGAAGTATTATCAGTTAATGTGTCAAATCATGGTCAACATTGGTTGCTAGATTCCGGTGCATCAAACCACATGTGTATCCATAAAGAATGGTTTAAGGAATATAAATCAATTAATGATGGAGTTGTGTACATGGGAATGATGTAACATGTAATATTGTTGGGATTGGGAGCATACAACTACAAATGTTTGATGGGACAACTAGAATATTCACTGATGTGAGGCATGTACCATATTTAAGGAAAAACTTGATTTCATTAGGAGCACTTGATTCAAATGGGTATAAAACTGTAATTCAAGGTGGATTAATGAAAATTTACAGAGGCATTTTACTAGTTAGAAAGTAGGAAATCTATTTCAGAAAGTAGGAAATCTATTTCAGTTAGAAGGAGGTACAGGGTCAGCTTTTGTGTCTACTGTGTCTGAACATGACAGTAGTTCCATTCACTTATGGCATCAAATATTGGGGCATATGAGTGAGAGAAGGTTGAAAATTTTGTCTGATCGCAAGTTACTTCCAAATCTGAAGTCTAGAAAATTAGATTTCTGTAAGCATTGTCTGTTTGGAAAACAAAGTAAACAAAAGTTTAAAAGAGGCAAACATACTAGTAAAGGCATACTTGATTATATCCATTCAGATGTTTGGGGACCAACCCCTATAAATTCATATGGTGGTTTGTCTTATTTTGTATCATTCATTGATGACTTTTCTAGGAAGGTTTGGGTCTACATGTTGAAAAGAAAGTCTGATGTGTTTTCAATTTTCAAGAAGTTTAGAGTATTGGTAGAAAACAACACAGGTAGAACAATAAAATGCTTAAGAACTGACAATGGTGGTGAGTTTACTTCCAAGGAGTTTGACAGCTATTACAAGGATGCAGGGATCGAGAGGCATAAGACCACAGTTTATACTCCTCAACAAAATGGAGTTGCTGAATGCATGAACAAGACTCTTCTCGAGAGAGCAAGGAGTATGCTGAGTAACGCCGGGTTGCAAAAGGAGTTGTGGACAGAAGCGGTGGCAACAGCTTGTTATGTGACAAACCGATCTCCATCGACGCCCATAGACTACAAAATTCCGCAAGAGGTATGGAAAGGACACCCTTGTGACTATTCTAAACTCAGAGTGTTTGGTTGTGATGCATATGCTCTAGTGCCTAAACATCAGCGAACTAAGTTAGATCCAAAGTCTAAAAGGTATATCTTTGTTGGGTATGGTGTTGAAACAAAGGGATATAGATTGTGGGATCCTACTACCCGCAAAATCATCATCAACAGAGATGTAAAGTTTAATGAATCCTCTCTTGTACAGTTAGATGTAGATAGTCGATTGAAACAGGATGTTGTATCTGACTTTCAGCACATTCAGTTTGATAGCATTTCTAATGATAGTCATGATGACCATAGTTCAAATACTAGTCATGAACAGGTTTCAGAATCAAAACATGAACAGGGTTCAGGTATAGATCATGAACAGGTCTCAGATACTGATCATCAAGAAGTTCCTACAGATGGTAGTCAGCCAATCAAAGAAGCACCAAAAACATCCTTAAGGAGGTCGACTAGAATCAAACGACCACCAAGAAGGTATGATGATTATGTTACTTCAGTTGCATTTACTGCTAATGATGATGAAACGCTGTGCTATTAGGAAGCAATAGAAGGTTCAAAAAGTGACAAATGGAAAGCAACCATGAAGGACGAAATGATGGCCTTAGGTAAGAATGGCACATGGGATCTAGTTGAGCTTCTGAAAGACAGGAAAAATGTGGGGTGTAAATGGGTTTTCAAGCTAAAACAAGGTGTGAATGATACGGAAGACAGGTACAAAGCGAGGCTGGTCGCAAAAGGGTTCTCTCAGAAAGCTGACATTGACTTTCATGAGATTTTTTCACTAGTTGTTAAAATAGTTTCAATTAGAATTGTGTTAGCATTAGTGGCTTTGCTTGATTTAGAGTTGCAGCAATTAGATGTTAATACTGCATTTCTACATGGAGACTTAGATGAGGAAATTTATAGGGAACAACCGGAAGGGTTTATTCAGCATTGCAATGAGAAATTTGTCCGCAGGCTCAAGAAGTCATTATATGGCCTGAAGCAGTCACCTCGACAGTGGTATAAGAAGTTTGATTCTTTCATGTTGAGTCAGAAATATGTTAGAAGTGAATATGATCATTGTGTTTATTTTAAACAGTTGAATAATGGCATATTCATTATCTTGGTATTGTATGTTGCCGATATGCTTTTAGCAAGCAAAATCATAGAAGAAATCAACAGGTTGAAGGCTCAGATGGCAAGGACATTTGATATGAAAGATCTAGGAGCAACAAGATAGATTTTGGGCATGGAGATTTTCAAAGACAGGAGCAATGGTAAGCTATGGCTATCACAACAGAAGTATATTGAGAAAATACTTTTGAGATTTGGTATGAACAATGTGAAGCTTGTGTCAGTCCCTTTCGCTTCCCATTTCAAGCTTTCTTCAAGTTTATGTCCTAATACAGATGAAGAAAAGGATTATATGTTTCGAATTCCATATGCCAATGTAGTAGGGTGTTTAATGTATGCGATGGTTTGTACTCGACCAGATATTTCACATGCAGTTGGGGTTGTCAGCAAGTATATGGCAAATCCGGGTAACGAACACTGGTCAGCAGTGAAATGGGTGCTTCGGTATTTGAGAGGCACAAGTAGTTATTGTATCACTTACAATAAGAGTAGTGAATTTGTTTGCGAGTATGTTGATTCTGATTTTGCAGGTGATTTGGATAAGAGAAGGTCAACTTCAGGGTATGTCTTTACTCTTGCAGGTGGAGCTATTAGCTGGATGTCAAAACTACATAACATTGTTGCTTTATCCACTACTGAGGCAGAATACATTGCTGCTTCTCATGCTTGCAAAGAAGCGATTTGGTTGAAGGGTTTGTTTGGTGAATTTGGTAGGTTGTAGGACAACATCAAGTTATTTTGTGACAGTCAAAGTGCAATACATTTGGCTAAGAATCCGGCCTATCATAGTAAATCAAAGCATATATCGATCAAGTACCATTTTGTAAGACAGGTTATCACTGAAAGGGGAGTCTCTTTTGAAAAAGTGCATACAAACGAGAATTGTGCAGACATGTTCATGAAACTAGTTTTGTTAGAGAAGCTACATTGGTGTTTGGCTTCTCTTGGCTTGCAGAAAAGATAAAAATAATAAAAAAACATGGTATTAGGCTCATTGTTGTCAAGGTGGAGATTGTTGAGATTTTCTGTTTCATAAATTAGGCAAAAATCTCTAATGTGTGACAACAATAGGATTTGTTGCTATATTAGCTCCAGTTAGTTGTGAAAGAGTTAATGTATCCTATATTTGTTGTGAGAGGATTTATGAGTCAGTTAGGTTCTCTTGGTTATAAAATATATGCCCGTATAGATATTGGAAGAGTGAGAGTTTGTGAGGAAAATGATTATCTTGTAATCTCCTGTTTGATAATAAAGATTGTTGATGCCTATGTTTGGTGGACATAGCCCAGATTGGTTGGGTAAACCACATTAATCTTCTGTGTCTTTTGTATATGGTTTATTTACTTTGTATGTTATTTATCTTGCTGCGCACTAATTGCTCTAACATTTGAAACATTAAATTATATAAAAATAATAACTTAAATTTTCAATTCTAACAAAGATTTATTAAATTTTAAACAACATTAATAAATAAGTATACTTCATACAAAGTAAAATTAAAACATAAAAAATTTAACTACACCATTTATATTTATTAATTTAAATCTAACATAGATTTAAATTTATTAAATCTATTACTCTAAAAATAATCTTCATTGATTTAAATAAAATCCATAAATTATTTAATTATTTAAAATATATTTCTATTAATTTACTTTTTATTAATTATAATATATATATTTTTTAAATCAAGTTCGATTCGTGATAATATCTATATTTTATAGAAACATTATCCAAAAACTAATTATATTTGACATTGGTATCTTTAGATATCATGATTAATCCAAGAATCCATGTTTTTTTATGTGCAGTATGGTCAAGTGAATATGAACAGTTCATTTATCTTTTTTAAACACGGTAATAGTCTTATAACAATATAAAAAAAAATAACAATATGAAAGTATAGAATGATCCTATACCATTATTGAATATATATATATTATATATATATTATATTTTATAATTTTTGTGAAGTTATAGATTTCCAAGTTATTTAATAAAAGTATATATATTTATTTTTGTGAAGTTATAGATTTTTAGTATTTAATGAAAGTTGCAAATTTATAAATAATTAAGTTGATAAATTGTTAATTTTTAAATAGAATTTTTAAAATTTTATTTTAATTTAAAAAAGATATTATATGGAGATCAGTTATGGGGTTTTGGTACATGATATTGGTAAATTATGTTATGGGGTTTTGGTACATGATATTGGTAAATTATGGTATTGAAGCATGTTGTCATAACAAAATCTATTTACAAATTGAAATTATCCATCATAAAATGGGGTTGAATATTTATGGTTAAAAGTGTCCTTACATGTTTTTTTATATGTTTAACTCATATATTTATTTTTTGATAACCAATAATAATAATAATGATTTAAAATAAAATTATAATTGCACCAAGAGCACTCTCCATCCTACTATAGTAGAGATGATGTAATTCCCTATTTAACATTTTGACTCAATCAAATTACATAAAAATAAAATAATAAAACAAGAAATATTAAAACCATTCTCCATCTCGAATTTTCCAAGAAGCTATAGGGTTCAAATCTCTTTTCACTCTAAAAAAAAGTTTGCAACTCAAGATATTTGATCCCTCTCAATGCTTGGCTGGAGTTAAGATGGATCTAGTCTACAATAGTTAATTTTTATGATTTTTTAATCTCGGTAATGTGAAATGTATCATTAAGTAAGTGATTCAATGTCTATGGGCATTTAACAACCATGTAATTTATATAGTTTCGCTATTTTGTTATTTAGATAAACTTAAGATTTTTATTTATTTATTTTTTAAATCAATTATTTCTATTAATTCATGACAAATTTACATCATGGTGTGCATAGTTTCCAAATAGCAATGGCCTCACTCCTACCAGATTTGTTGGCCATCATATAGAAATAGAAGGACACAAAAATCAATAGAAGGAAGTTATTAGACACAATATCGATGGCCCATATGGACAAAAAATATTTGAAAATCAAAATATGTGCCACCCTCATCACTATCCATCCAAGTTTTCGGGAGCCTGAGCCTCAATACCACCCTCTCTACAGTGATGAAATGCTTCATGAACATGAGATTTTGTAAGTCATTCACCCTTAAATGCTATCCATCCACTCCTTGAATCACTTTTGACCTCTTTGAATGGAGTTCTATCAATCAAGGATATGCACTTGATTATGTTGAATTTCATTCAGGAGGTTGATTCCATCATTTCGGTTGTTGTGTCTATCATGTGCCAATGGTTCAACCATCACTAGTACTTAACGAATTTGAGCATCTAGCGAGTCAAATGGGGGGGAGGGGCAGGACCACGAACCGAGGGTAGCCACCATGAGTTTGCTCCAACTCTCCCACTTCATCTTGTGGGATGATTAGATGCATAGTGCCCTACCCCTTATTGCCCATGCCACTTCGGGGCCTTCCTTTGTGCCGCAACATGGGTATGTCAGTGAGGGATTCTCTCGGCTACCACTTGTTCTTCTAGCCAGCAACTGTGTTACCAACACCATGACCACCACCACAATTCCTTGGGATTATGGCCTCTCCAACACCCAAACCCCACCCCATAATGCATAATTCTACCTCTCCCCACTCAACCTCTCTATGTCTCACCTAGGCTCACATCCCATGCCACACCAACCCTAGGTTAAAACAAAAGGTTCTTCTCCCACCACACCAACTGACCAAACAAGGGATACTCCACCCACCAACCTAGCCAAAGAGTGCCTCACCATAGAAGAAAAATCCTTGATTGACATCTCCTCCTCCCCCTCACATCAAATAAATATAAAATTAAGCACCCTAAACTAATCACCAACCTTATTACTCAACCTACACTTTCCTCTAGGAGCACAGAAAGTCATGAACCATCGGGTAGAAATAGTACCAAAATAATTTAAATCCTTCGAACCAAATAGGAACGAGAGGATATAGGGAGAAGGTTGTTAGGACCACTATTAAGCTCTAGAGGCCCCTTCTCTAACCCCAACTCCACAATATATTTCCAACAAAACTATGTAAGCCAATAACTAAAAACAATATAAGAAAAGAAATACAATATTATGTGTGAGAAGGAGTGGGCTATGTTGCTAGTACCCAAGCTAAAAATGAACCCAACTATGAACAACAGCTCTTGTCTCAACAACCCTAGACAAGCTTCAATCTGTAGAATTTGATGCAAGCAAGGATCCCAAATTATGTTCTGCATTACCAATGGATGCCAAACCTCATTGATTCTCCTCTCTCCATGGCTTAATGAATGCAACAAGGGCCAAAGAACATGAATCACTATCCCGATGAGCCTCACTTCTCTCCTAAGAACTCTATTCCCTCGGATGGTGGAATCCTCATCTCCCGACACTTAAAAATGCACACAAGCACCAAAATCATACCAAACATACATTGGGTAGCCTCCAGAGTGCTCTCCCTTCAAGCTCCAAGTGATTCTTGCATAACATATTTCATATTCATTAGTGCCACGTGGAGGAGCTACAAAAACCCCAAGTCCTAGGCATCATTACTAACGTTTTTCACCCCCATCGAGGAAGACTTGTTATTGGTTAGAATAGTTTTTAATGTGCTAGATTCATGAAAATTTGTAGTTGGAGGCAAATGAGAGGTGATATCAAGATTTGATTCATGAATCCCTCAATTTTCTAATGAATCAACAACCTTGTTTCATGTTCTCCTGGTATGTGACATTATGACATATGGCAAAGATGAGAGAAATTCCACGATCTAGATGTCTTGACACTATAGTCTCCAGCTTCTAATCACTTTAGAGATGGGGATTCCATTATTGTATCATTGATTAACCTCTAAGCCACCTAAATCACCATAAATGAGTCTCTGATTATTTGAAGCTTAGGCATTTCTAATCTTCGTGCTAGTAGGAGGCCCTTCTCCAATGCCATGAACTCAACAGCATTATTGTTTGTGAAGCCATAATACCCAACAAAGATACCCACTAGATTTACTTCAACATCTCTGAGGATTCCTCCAAACATGACTCACCCGAGGTTAATCTTTGAGGCCCCATCAAAGTTTAGTTTCACAAATCCCAATGGACGGGAAACAAAAGTAGTCAGTAAAGAAGTTTTGGTTTGAGTGGAAGATGAAAATTGAGCACTCAACATTGATGAAGAGATATACAAATTTTTAAGAATATCAACTTCCTCCCCTGATTTCTAGTCATCCTCACCCCATTTCTTTGCCAAAATTGATTCCCAAACATTCTCTTTTGTATTACTCTAGATGACCTAGGATGAGATTCTTTTATTCCTGACGATATCCTCATTGTATTATTTACACATATCCCACAACAAATAGCCAAAAATCAGTACTCACTCTCTATTTATAACTTGGATTTTAAAGACAGTGCACCTCCATTGCTCTATCATTTCCCCTGCACTACTTCTAAAGTGGTCTAGATACATGAAGGTACTCCTCACTCTATCTTAGAGGGTTTCAACTTCAAGGAACAAATTTAACAAATTCTCCATATTCTCCTCCTGCTTCTGGCATATTGGACACCATGAAGGCATACAATATCCTTTGTGAAGGAGATGATCCCATGTTATGAGCCTTTGTTGGCCCAAAAGCCACAAGAAGTGTGCCACCTTTGGCCATAGTTTGGATGTCAATATTTTCCTCCATAAGGGGTCCTAAGGGAGTCTTATATGGCCATCTGCTATACTATAGACTTCCTTAAATATTGACGTGCCAAATGATATGTAACCCAGTCTTAGTCTATCTTCCCCATCTAGAAGAGGAATTTTTTAGTCTTGAAGCATGTTCTTGAGAATTAATAAATCCAGAATTCCTTCTGCATTTGGCTAGTCAATCTCTATTTTCTAAGCTCTCCAAGATGAATGAGGATTTGTTTCTCTCCAATAATGTGCAACTTTTATTGCATTATGGTTTCAAAATAACTCATTTAGATGATCTAAAGTGGCTATATCCTCCAATTTAGATAATTGTTGCTACAATTCCTCCTAGAATAGAGTCAATGCTCCATTTTTGTGTTCCCAAAAGATATGATTCTTAATGATGTGCATGTTTCTCCGAACTAGGTTCTATAGAGGGAAATCTAAACGATACTTTGTTTCCCTCAATTTATATTCTTAAGTTCATCCTCTATCATATATTTTGTCACATATTTTCTTCCAAAGTTGGATCGACCCTCCCTAGAGCCATTGCCACCAAAAGTCCCCCCCATCACATTTTTCAAAATTTTGATGTAATGAAACCCTAGGCATCCACAAAGCTTTTGGAGGCACCACTTTTCCTATGAAACAAGTGCACATTTCTTACTCAAGGTGGCACCTTTCCATAAGAATGTTTGAAATATATAAGATATTTCTTTGTATATCACTTTGGGAGCTAGTAGAATGAACAACTCATATATATGGATAGCTTGCAAGACTGGTCTTAACAAAGTGGCTCCTTAATTATGTTTACAGAACATAAAGTTTGGTTTGCCAATATCTTAGAGAGTTTACTGCAGACGTCGCTCCAACATGAAAGTATCAAAGGGATGGGTACAGGAGGTAAACCTCAGTACATAATTGACAATTAATCGATGGAAAAACCCATAGTGCATCCCAATATCCCCTCTATTGGTTTACGAGGGTTAAAAAATTACAAATTACATTTCTCTTTATTAATCAATATGCCTAAAGCCTCTTGGAAGTCCAATCAAATGGAATCCATGGCTCTCACTTCCTGCATAGTTGGCTCACCAAAGAGACAATTATCATCCACAAACTGTTGATGAGTAATTGGTAGATCTTATACCAATATTATGATGCCCTATAATTGATTGGCCTTCACTATTGATCTAATAATCTGCCCCAACCCTTATGCCACTATGATGAACAAGAAAGGAAAAAGGCGATCACCTTGACAAATTCCCCTCAAAGATCTGAATGTTATAGTCATGGGAGATCCGTTGAGAAGGATGCAAAAAAAGTTGGTCAATATTGTGGATTTGATCCACCTAATCTAGGCAACAGAAAATAAGAATGCCTCAAAGGATATAGCAAGAAATTTCTAACTCAAATGATCATAAGCTTTGGATAGATCAATATTAACTAACATCCGCGACTTCTTGCTACTAATGAGTGAATGGATGATCTCATGGGACACCACAATATCATCTAGATTATGTTTTCCCTTTAGAAATCTTATCTTCTTAGGGCTAATTATGTTATTTAATAAGGGCATCAATCTTCTCACTATGATAGATGATATAATCTTGTATATCACATTGGATAAAGCAATGGCCATAAATCCACTAGGCTCACTGGTTCCACTTAATTTAGGGATGAATGTTATGAATGTAGCATTCATATCTGACTAGATCTAAGACATCCTGTTGGGTTCTTCTTCCATGGTGTACATGTCTTCTCCAAGGAAGTGCCAACAAGCATTGAAGAAGTCTAACGTGAACCCATCCAAGCTTGGTGCTTTCTTATTAGGCATCTCCTTCACCACAATCTCCATGTTTTGGAATGAGATCTCCCTTAGCATAGACTCATTTTTTTCTTCTAAGGTTAGCCTTGGAATGTGATTAATTACTTTATCGATGGCTTATTGCCTATCTTGGCCCCCTTCAGACGATAAGTCTAAGAAGAAAGATATGAACTCCTCCTACATCTCATCATGTTCCACTAGACTATCTCCTTCCCTAGTCATGAGGAAAAAGATTCTATTGTTCTAGTGAAGATTAATCATGGAGCGATTAAAAATTCTTGTTTTACATCCCCCTTCCTTAAGCCATTGGATGCAAGAATTTTGTCTCTAGAGTATTTCCTACTGTTTCCATTGTGCCTCTAGGTCATGGAGAATCCTCCCTTCCCCCTCTACAAAAATCTTGGATTGCCTTTCTACTATGATCCTACTATGTATCTATGCCATCTTATCCTCCAATTTCTTCTTTTGAACAAAGATGTCCTTAAATTATGTTTTGTTTGATGACTTAATTCTTATCTTTAACTCCTTTAATTTCCTCCAGAATATTTGCATCAAACTGCCATTCTGAATTGATATTTCCTTCCACCGCTCTTCCATTTGCTCACAAAGTCTGGTTGTTGCAGCGAGAAGCTCTGGAATGACCAACTCCTTGGTGTCGATTCCAGGGCTATTTCCAATTCGCTCGGTCAATGATCTACTCCCAGGCTTGGGAGAATCATAAACTCAAGAAAATTTTAAATTAAATCTAAAGAATAATTTGAAAACTTAATTAATTAATTTTAGAGCTGTCTAAGTAAATGAAATAGACTTTTTAAGAAAATTTGACAATATGATTTGAAGAAAGATTTGTGATTTCTTGTTTAAAATACACTTTTAAATTCATAAATGCACTTAACACTCTAAAAGAATTCCCGTGGACAAAAAATTTGTATAAACATTTTGAACTCGTGAATCTTAAAAATATCTATTAGATTTTAAATAAAATTGACGAATTTTAATAATTTAAATTATTTTATAAATGATTCAATGATAATTTTTAATTTATAATAATATAATTTAATTTTTAATAGAGAAAATCATATTTTATAAAAATTTAAAATATTAATTTATTAAATATTAATTATTAGTTAGTTGTATGCAGAAGGAAAAAAATATTATTTATTTAATTAATAATATAAATTTAAACTTGATTATTAATTCTATACACTTTTATAAATTTTAAGAAATCTAACTTAATTAACTGTAAAAATCTCATCATCCCAAATGCTATGGATGCATATCCATGTGCATTTCTTGCAGTGAGAGATAGAGCAATCACTGGACCGATCCATTTCAAATGGGACATGACAGTTTGCCATTGTTATGGAACCAATCCTAGTCTGTGCCATCTGTAGAGTTCGCTCTTAGCTTCCCTGTTGTTATTGATTCGAAAGAACTTCATGGCTGAATTGGGTTATTCCTATGTTTTATGGGGTTTTCTCAGAATCGATTTCATGGTGGCTCAGTTGCATGTACTCTTGCAATACGAAGGGGCTAATCACGTGTGACCAGTAAACGTATGTAATCCTTATATTTCAATCATGTGCAAGCACCGCAGGAATTACAAATCAATTTTTGCCAGTTTTGACACAAATGGAATGCTTTGGTGAAGAATGTGGGGTTCATATCATTTCTCATTTCTGGAATCATTGGTAAATGATATGAACCCGTCTCTCTAATCTAATATCAAACCCTTTCTTTATTTTAAATATAATTGTTTGAGTAGATTTTTGGAATTTCAGTGAAGTATAAAATTGGTTAATATTATATTATCATTTTTGTCAAAATTTTGAGTATAAATGTTTATGATCGTGAAACATACCTCCTTTCTCTACCAAAGAAATTGTGTTTTACTACTATAACTAGTAATTTTTCTTGTGTATGTAGATGATATACATTATTATCATTTTCACAATACTAAACAACAATATTGATTTGTATATCAAGTCTACCTTTCACCCACATTTTTGCTTCCAATATGCAAATTCTTTTTTTCATAAATAGATAAATAAAATAAGAGATAAATCTGCTTTTATTAAATATGCAAGAAAGGTCAACTTGTTCTACAAAGTTACAAGGTCGAGTCACAATTCCATAGGAATTGAATGATTTTGTTATGACTCCTAACTAGGGTTAGGGGAAACTTGTCTAGAGTTAGTCGAGGGTCGGGCTTTCAGTGTAAGGTCAGAGGTGAGGATCAATAACATAAATTGTTAAAATAGGAGGTTCTCAACTATAGGTTGGAAGTGATTGCTCCGATATGATAGATTATGGAAACACCAACTGGACCCTATTAGGGCGTCAGGACTCAAACTCACTTTAAAAAAACTTGAATTTTACCATGGCAGTGGACTGTCCTCATTTTTTTTTGCCACCTCTTGGAAAAATAAAGAAAAGTGTCTTTTATAAAATTCCGTGTAGTTTCATACAGTCACAAAATAAACTTGATGATGTGATGAATGTATTGTAATATAGCTCGACTTGATTAATTTACTGTGCCTGATATATGTTTAACTCTATGCCTAAGCATGTAGAATTACATTTAGCCTGAAATAGAGACTTAAATAGAAATCTAGATTAATCTTGAAACAAAATCTTGGAAGCAATTTAAACTAAAATAGGGCACGAGTAACCATAGGGCACGAGTAACCATATAACAAAAGGAAAAAATCTCTACAACTAGATTAATGTCCTTCTTCACAGAATACTTAGAATATCACACTAGTTCACAATCACACTCTCTAGTTATCTGAATTATTTGAACCCTCTCTCTAACCTACAAAATCTACTTTTAATACAAAATGGAAATAAATTGAGATCCACTAATTGTGGATATAAATTCTAAATCTATAAAATATCCAAATAGTAAAATGGCTACAATATCTCTCAAAATTACTTACAACAAATTTGTATTCTATGGAAATACATAATAATTATAATTAAATACAAGTTCTTCTAATTATTTCAAATAATTAAAATTAATTCAAGAAACCCATTTCATGTCGTAAATGAAATTTTGACCATCATTGTCAAAATGAATTTATTGATGGTGTTGCTCCTACATTAGACTCCCAGTGAGAGAAAGTCTTCATAAGAGTTTCCACAGTGGTACCATACTTTCAATTTTTTACCTCTATCAACCAAGTAGAATCTTGAACTAGTTGATTTTTCCACCTCACTAAATGTTGATAAAGTCTTCATAAGAGTTTCCACAGTGGTACCATACTTTCAATTTTTTACCTCTATCAACCAAGTAGAATCTTGAACTCGTTGATTTTTCCACCTCACTAAATGTTGATAACATTCCTTGCCTCTCATTTTTTTCATCATTGTTTGGCCCAACACTACTTCAATCTCTTTAAGAACTACTTTTGGCAGTTGACTCTCCGTTCCACCAATTTTTTTTTTATATCTAACATTTGGTTCATTAAGAATACTATCTTCTCCTTTGAAGGGATATAAATTAGCTACATTGAAGATATGTGAAATGTCAATACCTTGAGGAATTTCTATTTCATATACATTTCAAGAAAAATTCCTTATGGTTTTACAAGGATCAATCTTCAATCTTCTTCATCATGAGTTTATTGTATGTTTTTCTAGAAATCTCTCCCTTCTCATGCATACCTTCACTAAGTCACCAATATGAAATTCTTGTTTTCTCCTCTTCATTTCCACCCATTGTATATACTTATTTTCATTTTCTTGTAGTTGTTGCTTCACCATTTCCTGCAACCCCTACATACTAATTGAAAAATCTTCTATTGTTGCAGTTCTAAATTCTTGATTACCCAAATTTTTTAATTCATATAAGCCCCTAGAATGTATTCCATATAAACTTTGAAATGGGTTCATACTTATACTTTCGTTGGTTGAACCATTATAAGGGGATTCAACTTGGGGAAGAACTTGATCCCATCGTTTGGGATCATCACATATCAAACTCCTTAGAATATTGCCCAAACTCTGATTTGTCACTTTTGTTTGACCATCAATCTATGGATGATATGTTGAACTAAAATTTAAATTGGTGCCAAGATTCCTGTTGATTTCTAATAGCATCGAATGTTCTCTAAGTCTCAAATTTTGCAGGGAGGATTAGACATATGTATTCCACAATACCCAAAAATTGTTTTGGAAAATTCGACTCGAAGACAATTTTATTAAAATAATTAATTATTTTAAATGTGACCCTAAGTCAAAACTTAGGAAATTAAAATAATTAATGGGTATTAATCTAAACTATCTGTATAACTTTTAGAAGGAGATGACGATTGAGTCCAAATGATCTGAGCCATTGATTAGAATCTAATTTGGGTTGTTCGTTCTCAATTGGAAGATTATAACAAGGACATCGAGGGGCATTTCGAAAGGAACTAGAGGCAGATACATAGTTACTCAAGTAAGTTCAATTTTCTCACTGGTTAAAGTTTGGCAAGAGAAAATCAAATCAGAGGGAGAGTTGCAGGTGGTAAGGAGATAGAGAGAGAGGGTATAAACATCAGTCTGAAGGTAAGGAGTAGAAGACGCAAAGAAGAAGGAGGACAACCCAGAGGTTGTGATGCAAAGAACAATGCAGGCATAGTGTGATGCTTAGATAGTGTAGTTTTCATGTCAGGGCTGATGCAGTAAGACGTAGAGGGGGAAGCAGGTCCTTTCCTAGATCAGAAACTTGTTGAGAAGTGTCTGTAGAAATTCTCATAGAGAATCCTCTTCTATTCTACTAGTGGTATCTTGTATATGAGATTTTTGCTAAACAATAATAAAGAAACCCTCATGTGTTGCACTGGTTTTCCCACATTGGGTTTTTCTGGGGACGTTTGTCCACAAATAAATATGTCATTATGTTATATATTTTCTTGTTAAGTTTCTTGTTTCAACATATTAATTTTAAATAATGAATGTTGCATTTGTATTTACTTTGATATTTACTGTAGAACACAGTAAATAACTTGTATGGTTTAACAAGTAGGAGAATTAATATCAGTTGTTGCAATAGGAATTCTGGGTTTAGGAATTTTCACATGGTATCGGAGCAACAAGTGAAACAAGAAGAAGAAAGTTGGAAGACCCAGTGTTCAAGAATAAGGGAATTCGAATTTCCTGCAGAGGCAACGATTTGAACCCTTAAAGGGTTTTCCTAGTTCAGGCCGAAGGGTTAGATTTTTGAGGGAAATCTCTCTCTGAGTGAGTCAACAAAGAGGTAAGATTTCTATATTGAGATTCATTAGTGGCAGAGAGAAAAATGCATCAGAAGCTTCATCAAAGAGGTTCTTCTGGTGAGGCGTAGTTTTCTACAGGCAATTCCTAGGGTAGGATAACATCAGAGATTGTTAGAAAAATACCACAAACATTGAAACAAGATGTCTTTGAATTATCTTCCATATTAGAGGAAGAATTCACATGCTTGTCAAGTTTAGCGTCAGCAAACGTTTGGTACATTGATAGTGGGGCTTCAGTCCATATGATTGGAGTGAGAAAATATTTCTCGAGCTATCAAGAAGAACAAATGGACTGTTATGCTCTTAACCTGCAATTGATACCCAAATATAGAATATGCGAAGAAAAGAGACCCAGAACACAGAATATGCGAAGAAAAGATACCCAGAACATAGAATAGCAATGATTTTATTACTCAGAGAGAAATGTTCACAGGCCTCTTCGAGGGGGCAACCTCCAATAGAGCAGAGCTCGATTACAAAACAAGACACGATGCTCCTCGCAGGGAGTCTCTAACCTTTATATATGACTCATACATGCAATACCACGGGCCAATACCGTGGGTTTTATTAATACCATCTATCTAATACTACCGCCCATTTACCCTTTATTTAATACTATCGCCCATTTGCAACTAACTGTGGTCCCTTCATTAATTACGGGTTAACCACTTACAAATATTAATATGGGCTTTATTGACTCTTGACTATGACGTGATCCCATGACATGAATAAGGGGGTTAGGGTGGGACCCTAACAGCTAAATAGAAAATTATATGACAAATCACAACATTATATCATGAATTTTCAAATATGGGAAATCTTCTCATTGATGAATCATGGAAATAAAATATGGCCATATAAATCCATGAATGAATTGGCAATGGTAGTTTGGAAAAACTATTTTTACATTGTTTCAAGCAAGACATTCTTCTTATTACTACATACTAGTGGGACCATTATCTCTTTCCATCAATGACTATGAGAAAATAAGCTAGAATGTTAGGTACTTGACCACGCCTTTTGTTTATAGTTTCAACAAAATGTATAAGTAAATGAATTATATGAGTAGGTACCTGTAAATACCTTTTCCAATAGAAATGAGATTTGTCGTTTCAAAAAAGTATGAGAAATTATTATTTATTTTATAAATCCATAGAATCCATGAAAAAATGTTGTAGATTAATAGGTAATTAGCAATAACTTTTAGACTGGACATGGGATTAATAGTCCAAAAGAGGGTCACAAATCGTTGTCTTTCAATGTCTCAACATTTATGAAGAAATAGGGTAAATTAGTAAATATTTGATAATACTTCTTAAATAAGATTATTAATCTACACACGTGGTGGGAATCATTATATATTATATGGTTCCAATAAAATTTATGAGATTGATTTGGACTTCATTGTTTGCAACGGACATAATTATTCCATATTCAAGACTAGTATTTAGTAAGGACCACGAGTTTGAGGAAAATTGGTAATATGTGATGAGTGTGGAAATTTCTTGACATGAACGGTTGATTGAATATTCAAGGGTGGATAAGTGTGGAAATTCGCTGCATGATCACAACATCTGTGGTTGATTGACTGTTCTCGTTCGCAAGTGTGGAAATTATTTCCTTGACTATTAATGGTCTAAACTAATGGTGGGAATCATTATATCTTATATGGTTCCAATAGACTTTATGAAAAATGGGATTGATTGGACTTTATTGTTTGTGATAGACACAGTTATTCCGTATTCAAGACTTTAGCATTTAATAAGGACCACGAGACGGGAGGAAAATTGGAAATATGTCATAGATAATTCTGGAAATTTCTTCACGTGAATGGTTGATTGAACCTCCAATGGTCGACAAGTGTGGAAATTCGTTGCATGATCACAAAGTCTGTGGTTGATTGACTATTCTCCTTCTCGAGTGTGGAAATTCCTTCCATGACCACAACGTCTGTGGTTGATTGATTGACTATTCTCTTTGGATAACTGTGGCACGACAACGCTTGTGGCTGACTAACTTTTCTCTCGAAATTTGTTGATATGATAAGTGTGGAAATTCCTTACATGAGCACCACGCCAATGGTTGATTGAATATTAAATCGTGGAGAAGTGTGGAAAATTCTTACATGACCACAGCGTCTGTGGTTGATTGATTACATGACCACAACGTTTGTGGTTGATTGATTATTCTCGTGGATAACTGTGGCAATTGCTTGAGGAGCACGACGTTTGTGGCTAATTGACCGCTCTCGTGAAATTTGTTGTATGGTAAGTGTGGAAAATCCTATCATGAGCACAACGTCTCCGGACGTTTGTGGCTAATTGACCGCTCTCGTGAAATTTGTTGTATGGTAAGTGTGGAAATTCCGATCATGAGCACAACGTCTCCGGATGATTTGTGGACAAGTGTGGAGCACGTTATCTGTGGTTCGTTGACTATTCTCGTGGAAGTGTGGAAGTTCATTGCATGAGGGTAACTTACGTGTGTGGCAGTTCATTTTAGTGAAATGCCTTCATGTGGGGTTTAGTTTTTATTTAGTTAAAAAGAAAATTTAATGAATTTTTTTTGAATTATTATATGTTTTTTAAAATAGATGTAAAAATAGAGTTATAGGATTGGAAAATGATTAAAGTGTTTTTTGGACTTTTAATTTGTGAGTATAAATTGTGAATTAACTTATTTTTTTTTCAAATAAAACAAATTAAATTAACATCAAAACTCTTAATTATTACAAATTCAATACAAAATTTAATAGCTTATAAAATAATTAATTAATAAAATTATTTTTATATAAATAAATAAATAATTAAATAATATTATTTTTAAATTAAACCAGTATCTTACTCTTTATTTAGTTAAAACGAAAAATCTCTAAAAACCTATGGGTTACATCATTAATTACTGAATGAATATACAAGGGGATTGAAAATCAAATCTTCCCTGAGAACGACGTGTGTGTAAATTCGTTGCATGAGTTTACACGCAAACAAAGTTTTTTATAAAGTGTCATCACACGCTTTTGAAATTCCAACGCTGTATTTTACGATTAAAATATTACAATTAAATACGATTAAAATATTACAATTAAATCAAATACGTTTTGTTTGGTTGTTTTGTTTTTGTTTTTTTTTTTTTGTTTTGGAGAATGAGTGGTAGTATTATTTGTTGATTAATAAATTTATTTTTTTTTTATTTTTAGTGTAATTTTATTTTAGAAAAAAAAATATTTATTTTTAAGAAGTTACAAGTTTAAAATTAGATGGGTAAAGTATGTATGTCTGGGTAGATTTAACAATCAAATCGTTACACGGAGGTGGGTCCCTTGTTCTATAAACAAGGGGGTCGCATACACCAATTGGATAATAATAATTTAGTGTGATTTTTTGGACTTTTAGATGCCAGAATCTAGCGGAAAAAATTGAGGTGAAAATTTGATTTGTTATTTAAACTAGTTTTTTGACTATATATATGGATCTAACACTTTGAAAAACCCCTAAGGCACTTGGATTGTTCAGGACCCATCAAATTTGTGATTTCAATAAATTTCTGCCGGAATTTAGAGAAATTAGACTTGAAAAACTCACAGGAAAAGCTTCCAAAAATTCTCACTAAAATTAACTCATTTTTATGATGTGATATGAAAATATGTTTAATTTTTTTGTGTAGATTTAATATATTCTAATTAAAAAATTATTCGTTATTGAAAGAATCTACTCTAAATATTCATATTAACCATAAATAAATTTTTTATATTAAATTAAATAATATTATATTATATATTTTCTATATTATACAAAAGATAAAATATTAAAATATATATTTTATAGTTTCATTCTAGAAGATTTACTTTTTTAAGAACAACAAAAATATATCATTAAAATAAAATGTCAAAATATTCACATTCATATAAATTCATATAATTTTTTTTTAAACCCTAATATATATAAATACAAATTTAATAATTTATAAAAATTTAAATTAACTCTCTCCATAAATAAATAAAAACTCCCATCAATCCATTTTTTTAATTGTTATAATAGAAATCCATTTTTTAATTGTTATAATAGAAATCATTATCTTGAAGTAGGAGATAGAGATCGCTCACGTTCCTTTTATCCTCTTCATTTATTTTGCTCTCTTGATGGGTCCTCTTGTATTTTCCAAGATTCAATTATTCGATCGCGGGAATTCTCATCTTGGTGATGTTTACAATCACGAGGCTCTGCTTGGATTTATGTTTGAAGTCACATATGATATATGATATACACTTCTTGGAAACCAAATCTTTCATTCTCACATGCATTATATGTAGAACATTTTTAACCCTGCCTTTTTTAACTTAACTAGTTTAACAATATATTATTTTTTTTACCTCAATAATTTTCTAAGGGCTATCCCTTTTCCACTTAACATTCTTCAAAACTTGAAAGAGTGAGATATGAATTCAACTATTTACAACAAAACCTCCCTTCCAATATCGAGGAACTCGAATCCTCTGATTTCTTGGATCTCTTTGAAAATAATTGTTATGGGAAAATCCTTGATTCTATTATGAGTCTCTAATAACTAAGATATATCATTCTTTCTCATAACTAATTATCAAGTATGTAACCATAGGGAAATTTATGAATTTAATACAAATATACCCCTTAGAAAGCTCAGCTGGAAAATGCATCCATACGTTGCAAAGCTTAAAAATTTAGCTTTGTCTTTCAATCTTTCAAATATTTAGATTTCCAAGCAATTTATGTTTGTACAAATAAGTTAATTCTCTACCATTTAAGTGCACTCTAAAGTTACAAGGAACTAGAATACCTTAATTTTTCCCATAACACATTTGAAGATTCTATTATAGTTACACATGAACTTCAAAGTCTTAAAGAGAGACATTCCCTACATCAATTTGTTATGTGGAATATCTTTGTCATTGGAAAATCTCAAAATGTTCCACCATCACAATTTCTCTTTATACAAGTTATCAAGAAAAGTTTGTAAAGGGGAGGATTTCAAAAATCTTGGTGCGATATAATTTACGAGAATCCTAGCATTTGTGGACCTTGGTTAAGTCTATCACCATGATAAATTTACAAACATAAAAGTTTGTGTCATGTAAAAAGTATTGGCATATGGGTGGGTGCAAGCTAATGATGGTCTCCCATGAATCTTTAGTGGAAATAGAAACCTGGAGAACAACAATCTATTAAATTGGATGGATGATTCAAGGTGCTTATACAATGAACTTGAATATGGCATGAAAAGATGAAATGTAGGAAAATGAATTAGCCTTTCAAATATATAGCTTTTATTTATAGAAATTGTAAATTAGTATGTCAAATTTGATTTTTCCTAATGGTGTTATCTTATTTTTCATGCAAAATATAACACATAGGTTCCTATTAATGTTGAACCACACTTGTTGGTTCGCAAAAAAAAAAATTCTCTAATGTGATTTCTGCCGAAAGACTTTGTTTAATTCATTATGGATCATAGAAGCTTGAAAACAGAAACATAGGTTCCTATTAATGCTAACTTTGAGTACCTTAATGATAGAACTTTCTATGAACATTTGTAGAAATGTGGTGAACACATTGTTCTTATGCACACATCTATTTCTCAAAATTTATAATCTTTATTTTATTTTATATTATTTTATTTTAATTATCAAATTCATTATACCGTTGAAATTACAAATCCTTTTGCTAGTACCACATAAAAGGGTCTTCAAATGATCAAACTCATTTTTCTTTTATATTATAGGTTTCATTCTATAATAGTGCACCATATAATTATGTTTTCAAATGGATAAGGACAAAAAATTATAGAAGAAATAAAAGAGGGAAGTATTTAAAGATTTTGATATATATCAAGACATAAATAATATAAAAAATTACAAAAAACATATTCACAATCAACTATATATGTGTTGTAGCAGCTACAACCACCCTCCAAAATTTTGTCTTAGCTTCGTTTTGGAGCCGCCCTATTTACCTTTCATAGCACCTTGTCTTGCTTCGTCAAGTACACAAGCTTCAGTGTTTTGCTTGCAGAAAGGTAGCTTGTCAATCACAACTTGAGGCATTCCCCTCACAGGCTGATCATCCGGACTTGGTCCAACTGCAAGCTGAGCAAATCCCCCAAGAAATTACGCATTTCTAGAGGGAAACCATCCTTCCCTCCAGAAATTGCACAATCCTATATGGAAACCAGTTGGGATCCAGAATTGTGTAATTCTTCCAATCAACGCTCACAGTGAAAATTGCGCAATTTTCCCCAGTAGGGCTGCTCAGCCCATAATTTGTGCAAATCTAGGTAGCAGTCAGCTGCTCTGCCGAGAAATTGTGCAAATCTCATGGGCAGCCAGCCCAGCTCCTAGCCAGAAATGTGTATTTCCTTCAAGCAGTTGAGCATCTCCATGCATGAGCAATTTGGTTGACCAGTTCCACCCAGGACCGAGGAAACTTGACTTGCATGCATAGCTTGCTTTTTCCTGGAATAGCAAAAGGAAACATGAAAAAGGCATCCTATGAATCAGGGAGCTATGTTTAGCAGTTAGAGGTTACATGCAAATTTGTTTCAAAAACTTTCCTCCAAGTGTCGCTCTTTCCTAGATTTGTGGCATGCCCGTCATGAGCTCAAAAAATGTTTATTCGACGCATCAGAGCTCATTCTTTCACATCAATCTTGGAGCTCTGACATCCCACAGCACATCCAGGACTCTTCGACACATCTGGCTCAGCTATTCACAAGTAAGTGGCCTCAACTTGTCTTTTTCAGCATTTTTGTCGCCTTTTGCGTATTCTCTTGTGTGGGTGTTGTTTGCTTGGTTTCTTTGAAAGCTTGTTATCATTTACATGTATACTAACTCGTTGTAGCTCTTTTTCAATTTTCATTGCTATCTCACTATTGTCATGTGCATGAAACTAATTTGCACAAACGGTTGTCGATTCAGAGACTCACTTCACCCGCATGCATGTTGATCTGTTTACTGAATTTTTCATTCATATTTTGCATGCACTGTCAATCACTTCTGATTTCACTTAGTGTCGCCATGCATTCACTGTCATATTTGCTTTCAGTTTCCCGTCGTCGAGTCGGGCCAACCTTGGCCCTGACTCTGCCTTAGACAACATTGCACAATTTGGGGAAGGAAGGTTTTGTCTTCCTCTCTAGAAACACACATTTCTTCCCAGCACTATCCTCCAGGATTGTTTTTGTCATTTGTGAGGGACAACGACTGCTGGCCCAGAAAATTGCGCAATGCAATCACTGAGCCTGTAGTCACTCCTAACTAGAATTGCACTTTACGCAATCTCAGCAGCCAGAAGCCAATCTTTCCTCCCATATAGCCCAAACTTCCTTTTGCACAGTTGTGGCAGCTAATCACCCAGCCTCCTAGAATAAATTATGAAATCTTGCCTATCAGTTCCTCAGGTATGTGTTGTGTCATTCCCCGAATTTTCTTTGATTTTTGCTTGCAAATTTCTTTCCATGCATGTTTCTTATCTCCAGATATTTCAAGTGTTCATCCATCTCTTAACAATACCATATGAATGGCCTCCAAGAGAACAAGATCACAAGACACTGATGGAAATGTAGTTGGAGTAGTAGTTGAGCGAGTGTCCTCTAGTCTACTAATCTATGAAGATACAAAGTTGTATCTAGACAGGGACATCAAACTGAAGTGGCAAGAGGTCAATGAAGAAATTGTAGGAACTTTTGAGGAATACCTCGAAGATCTTCAGGTGTACGTGAACATTCAAAAGTCTGGCTTATACCAAATTGCATGCAGATACCTTACATTCCCATGCGCAGACATGATACATTGGATCATCTCTCGCACTGATCCTAAGATGATGACCTTGAATAGTGTCAGTGGGATGAAGCATGCGACCTTCTGGGAACGAGATTATGATGAGATGTATAAGATGTTAAAGCTTGTGACTATCATGAAGACTCCATTCAGCTTACCCAACAACAGTGCTAGCTCTAGAGATATTCCTCAGAACTGGGTAAAGGAGCCGGCTCAATTCAAGTTGACACCCAACTAGATCTACAAGATGAAGATACTGAGGAAGGCATATCAATACTTGGTCATATTTGCATGTCGACTGTATGGCCAAGCCAAGCACAGAAACCTTCCTAGAGAGTTGGGTGATCGCACTGGACCAACTGGTTAGAGAAGGAAAACCATGTAACTAGTCTGGCACATTGGCTCATCAACTGAAGGAACAAGTAACAAAGGCTCGACAGTCACCCAGAGGTATGCATGCAGATATTTACATGTCTGCCTACAGCTTAGATGCAATCTGTGCTGAAAAGAGTTCTTGGGCTTGGAGTGGGCATGGTCACCGATGGAGACTGTTGTGAACACATATTTCAAGTTGTTGTATGAATGTAGCTTTAGAGGAGTAATCACACGGCTATCTAATCATTTTTTCACCCCAGTATACAAGATTATATTAAAATAGGATCCACCCGACATGTCAAAGGAAGCGATGGAGGCATTGATAGGCACTGTAGATTGGTATGCCTCACCATCCGACACTTTCATATGAATGTTCAGAGTAGAGAAGACTCTGCATGTTCTACCAAAGTTTTCCTTGGACGTACTTGTCATGCAGGAAGTAGCATATCACATCTCGACAGGATTGACAGCTAGACTGCATCAAAATAAGAAGGCACCTTGGCCTACTCTTCCATTGCAGATTGGGTTATATGAGATCTGGAGTATCAAGCAAGTGGATTTCAAAGCAGAACAGATGAAGAAGTACCCATTCGACCTCTGAAGTTACAATCCATATGACCCACATTGAATTTTGAAGGATCATTATATGAGAGTTCAGTTCAACTAGATCCACGAGGCATTTCATTGGACCGAGGAGGACCCAAGGAGATATTGCTACAGTTTCTTCAAACCCAATGAATAGGTCAGCTTCATTGTGGAGTGGTTAGCGAAGCAACATGAAGTAGCATCATGGAGAGCACCAGCAGTAGTGGCAGCAGAGGCAAGCATACCAGTGCACAACAAAGTTAAGAGGAAGATTGTCGATCACATGGAGGAGGGGCAAAGCTACAAGTTTCAAGAAGATCCACTTATAGAGTAGGCAGTTATGGTTATAGAGGCAGAGAGGCACTAGCACGAAAAGAGAATCGCACGAAGGTAGAGGGTAAGAAGAGAATGGAAGAAGAAGAGAAGGAGTTGCATGATCTAAGGGAAAAACTCTGAAAGGAACAAGAGTTGCGCAAGGTGGAGAGGGAAGTGCAGCAGCAGCAGATACAACAGGGGGCTAAACATGTGCAAATATATGAAGAAACACCCGTACAAGTAGTTGATTCATTAGAACAATTGGCATCAGGTGAACAGGGTGAACCATCACAGGAGCAAGACTTCGCTCATGAGATAGAACAAGCACTTCAATAGTGGGCTGAAGCCATGGAACAATGAGAGTTGGAACAGGACACTGGCCTCATGCCTCACCACAAAGAGGTCGACTCACCCGCTTTAATGCATCCAGATGATGAGTAAGTCTCGAACGACCAAGGAGGCACTAAGATCCTTGGTGATCAGCCGGAAGAAGAGATGTCAACATCTCGTTCGATGAATCCCAACATAGATTTGTGCAGTCTCGCGGAGTGTCAACTCCAGAGGATCATACATCTCATGTGCATGTTGAGGAACAATTGATCGTGACTGATGTAATTAAACATCTAGCTGCCTTGGCTAATGCAACCAAAGTGTACGCTGAAGCCACTAGCTCAAGTGTTCTCTTTCTTTTAGCTGAGAATGAGCAAATGGCGAAGGAACTACAGACAGCCAAGTAAGGAGGAGACTTGGTGACAATGTCTGCCCAAGCTAAAATGAAGAAGGAAATACTAGATGAAGTATTGTCCCTTAACACGGTTATGTGAGAATTGTACTCCAAGTTTGGTACCGTGCACAAGGTAGTTTTCCATCTCAACGAATGATAGTAGCAATGTGCTAGAAGAGCACTTATCTTGATGAATTTGCATGATGCGGTTGATGACATGCAAACATGGACGATGATGTACAAGGGAGCCCCACTTCACTTGCCTAAGATGATGAGGCCCAATGTGATGAGTTGAAGGCATGTATCCAGAGTCAGATCTGGAACTATGAAGAGCTCCCGCAGCTCATCACTAGCATACAAGATTCCCATGCACGAGTATTCAAGAGTATGGATGTGGTGGTGCACACACATGCAATCCCATCAATTGGGACTCTCACCCAGGTGAAGACAAAGAAATAGGTCCAACTAGAGCTACATATTTGACAAGTTGATGCGAATTTCCACCAGCCCAGACTTGCCCATCAGTGCAGACATCATGCACAAGTATGTAGCTAGTCCGGCCACATTGAATACAATGATGCGCATGCTTTTAGACGAGTTGGACAAAGGAGCCCGAGCAGTGTACCCGGATGCTATGGAGGCAAGAGTCAGGTTTCAGACGGAGTCACCGTGGAGCACATAGAAAACATCAAGGAAACTAACTTTTGATTTAATAATTATTTAAATTCCGTAACTTTAACTTATTTTATTTTTAATTAAATTGCTCTCTTTTCCCTTGGTCTTGTCCTGCTAGTTGGTTCTAAGTCAAATATAGCCATTAGCTGTTCAATTTAGCCATTACCTTGTCAAATATAGTCATTGGAGGTCCTACTCTAACTATTTAACATGCAGCCTAGATCTGATTCTTCAACTTGTCCTAATGATGAACCACACTGGATGGTTTGAAACGCGTTGACAAATGTAATGTCATGTGATTTACGCCGAAGAATTTTCTCATAAACATCAAGGAATACCGATCTTGGCATCAGTATGTTACTGTCAATCAGCATGAAGATGTTGAGGAGTTGGACTTCCATGGTTGTCTAAGTTAGATTGATGTCTAGCATGGCTTGCTCAAGCCACTTTGTTCACATGGGTACATATGCATTGTAATGTAAAGTCATGTCAAGTGTAAGTCAAGTGTCAATAGTTGGATGTAATAGTCATAGGAGTATGTGAAGAGTCACAAGGGTAGTTGAACTGTCACAAAGGGGAATTTCAAGGGTCACCCCACCCTTTGCTATAAATAGTCCCTCATAACTCATTATATAGGCTTTTGGTCAGCCAAGCTTTCGATAAGACTATCTTGGAGAGAGCTTGGACAGTATTGTAACGCGCCTTGGCTTATCCACTGCACAAAGCTAGTACATCTCTTTGGAGAAGCAGGTGGATGTGGCTGTAACGTTTCACTATTGGAGCTAGTGGTTAGACATGGATGTATTGTATGACTGGAAGTTACACTTCTTTATATAATAAGAGCCAGTTGTTTCATGCATATGTTGTATTGTATTCCAGCTATCTTGTTTACTCTAAATGGCATATGTATCTGTTTCCTTAGACATGCATGTATGGACTATTTTGTATAAGTATGTATGAATCTTACTGAAATATGTTGATTGGTTTAACCATCACTTTGGATTGTTAGCTAACTTTCTTTGTAGCTTTTGATGTATCTTCGCTCATGTGTTCCCTTCCCATCCGAGTACTATTACAGGTTGCCAAGGGATGCACTCATCTCAACCCCCCATATGTTATAACCTCTCATGCACCTTCCTTGACTCACTGCTACCAACAGAGTTATCTTACTTGCCTCTATGTGAAATCATGGTCAAGGAATTACCATACAACCCACTGTTGGGACTCCTAATTGGGACTTCTTATCGAGGAGATCCCCTTGACATGTTGGCAGGTCTAGCACCGACAACATTTTTTGTGCTAGAAGGAGGGCTAGATGACAAGCTATGTCCTCTCGTCTGGTTTTGAACCTTTGCATATCTCTCATGGCTTCTTGCACTCTTCTCCCTCCTCTATGTTTTTATAATCATGTAGATGTCACCATCAAGAGGGAGTTTTTTTATCTCTTTTCCACTTACACATATGATGGTGAAGGCAAAGTGGCCTGGCTTGAGTACTTACATGAATTTATTTCCATGCTTCATGAGGAAGATGGCTATTCTGACAAACAAGCCAGCTTGCAGCTTGCATACACACTTCGCAAATCTCCACTTCGATGGTTGTGTAGCTTATCAGCTGACAGCATACACTCATGTGAGCACTTTTTTGATCTCATTGAAGATACTTTCTATCATTTTGATCTAGACCATCTTGACGGAAAATTGTTACAGTAACGAAAGGCTCCGCATGAATCAATCATGGATTTTTGGCAGCGCTTCCGTGACTTGCAGTTTCAAGCTCCGAGGAGCCAGATGAAATTTTCCTAGCTTTGGGACTAATTCGAGAACTACCTTAGGAAATCTGCTCGTCCGAAGAAGAATCTTGAAATCAAGCCTCGCTCAAAATTCTTCACTGATGGAGTTGTGCAATCTAATGCGGTCACTATCTTGACTGACTGTCCACCATCCCCTCATTCAACAACTCCACCACTATCGAGATATGTTGAGGATCATGCTCACACACTTGTTCAGCCTTCACATTCTCCCAACATCACTTCACTTAATTTTTGTGCAATGTTGGTTGTGAGTCCTTCGAGTTGTAATATACATTCTATTCCACGACCTTTGTCTTTGCAGTCGGTTGTTACTCTGGATGATGTTGTCTTGTGTTCTTCCATTCCAGACTCTTCACTTGTTGTGAACAAGGAACAAACCATTGACAGAGTTGGTGTTGCACAACCAACATGTGATGTCATTCATGAAGAGTATGAGTGGGAGCTTGAGCATCAACACTTGGTGAAGGATGGATCCCTTCCATCCGATCCCCCTCTATTATTTCCTAACATCTTTGGTGAACCTATCATCCATGATTTTGCATGTATGTCTTTATCCATGGATGCACCCATTGTTGATCACTCGTAGGACTCACCGTATGTTTTTCCAACATTCAACAACGGAGAGGATAAGTTATTCATTGAAAATCCACTTGATCTTTCATTTGCCTTTTCCAGAAACACAGAGGATGATTTTTTTCGCTTTTCATCTACCCCTCTATTTGATTCATCTGATCATGAGGATGTCGATGAAATCATTTATTTTTCTGATCGTTGTGGTCGTGATCCATTTACTCCCATATTTCATCATGATCATGAATCTATCACAATTGATCTTTCGAAGCCACCAGTTTATGATGATCTATCTGATGATGAAGTTGAAACACCCAAGACTGTCGAGGCACTTCAGCCCAAGTTGATGGTTATGTCAAGCCCTCGCTCTCTTGGGGTTAGTCTCGGTTCCGATCATCAAACCATTAAATCACCCAAGGCTCCTCATCACTCATTTGTATGCACTGAAGATCCATCTCACAGACATATCATGCTTCCTCCACTCGAACTGCAGGATCCCATCGATCATGTATTGGAGGAATATTACATTGCAAGCACCGGTGCACGACGCAAGTTATCTTTATTTATTTTGTTTGCTTGCATGTCACAGTCAAGAGTGTGCTTATGTTTCAAAGTTGCACGCAGTGTTACATAGCACTATGATAAGTCCACTGGTTGCTCGTCATGCACTTGTACTCACTTATGTCCTATGGGCACTTTGAAACACGAAGTGTGGTTGTCTTCATTGTTATATCTTTCTTGCTTGCTCATTCGCACAACTCGGTTGCTCGTGGACCAAGCCTTCACCAACATGGATCAACCAATGCACCGGTCACTACATTGGAAATATCACTTCACGTGATAAGGCCCATGCACCATTAGTGTAGGAGTAGGAATAGTGTTTTCTTTCAGTTGTTACTTGCATGCTTGTTTGCTTACATGCTTTGTTTGTTTGTTTGTTTGCCTACTTGTTTACTTACTCACTTTTCTTTCGATTTCGCTTATGCTCTTGCTTTGCTTTGTTGTTTTTTAGTTCGCTTATTTTGTCGTAGGTTAGTTTCACATGAAACCATGTATGACTCTTTGAACATGTTGGGTGAAGTACAAGAGGGCTTGTACAGCTATCACTACTTGGTTATTTGTCATCTTGCCGCTATATGAAGAACTTGTTACTTTTATTCCATGATACGTCGAAGGAAAATACGTTCTGTTCAAAGTGAACCTTGGTGAAAACACAATGCTTGTGCACTAACTAATGTCACCTTCTCTAGTTGGTTGTTTTTGGGTTAACCCTTGTCAGCTCAGTCAAGTAGAGTAAGGTGGGGGGGGGAAACCTTAATAGGCACGTCAGAGATATAATAAACTACTTCTCTACTGGAACAACCTCTTCTATTCTCAATAAATTGGGATCCCTCTTTCACCTCTAAAATGAATAAGTGTTATGCACAGTTGAAAAAAAATGAAAAATGAAAAAAATGAAAAGTGAAAAAAAATCAAAATGAAAAATGAATAAGGCAAAAGAATAGAAAGGCTTCCTGTGTAGGGAGGTGATGCAAGTAACTTTACCGGGGTACTGACCAAGCTTGCTAGCAGCGAAGCCATGCTTGTGTTCCTATGTGACTCTGCGGGGGTACTGTCCAGGCCTACTAACAGCGGAGCAACACCAAAGATGAAACTAAGAGTCTGACGACTATACTGCTTGTGCACCACTTCAACCCCAACCAAAACAATTGTGTTGCCTTGGCTTGGAATGTGTGTCAATTGACCAAGATCTTGGCAGATGCTACATCTTACAATCAAGTTAGTGTGAAACTAAGATGAGTTGAGAACTAAACAATACTTTCAGAGGTGTTAGACTTGATTTTCACAAACAAGGTCCATACAGAGAGCTGGAGTTCTACTAGTGTTTCACCAAGTGTTGTAGTGGTTACAACCACCCTCCAAAAGTTTTCCTTACCTTCCTCCGTGCCAACCTTTCACATAACCTTGTCTTGATTCGTCAAGTACACGAGCTTCAGTGTTTTTCTTGTAGAAAGGCAGTCTATCAATCATAGCTTGAGGAATTCCCCTCACAGGCTGATCATCCAAACTTGGTTCAGCGGCAAGCTTAATATCTCCCCTAAGGAATTGCACATTTCTGGAGGGAAACCAGCCTTCCCTCTAGAAATGGTGCAATCCTGTCTGGCAGCCTGCTGGCTCCTAAATTGCACAATTCTTCCACTCAACCCTTAGTGAAAATTGCGTAATTTTCTGCAACAGGGCTGCTCAGCCTAGAATTTGCACAAATTTGGGCAACAGTTAGTTGCTCTGCCCAGAAATTGCACAAATCTCCTCGGAAGCCAACCCAGATCCCAACCAAAAATGTGCATCTCCTTCAAGCAGTTGAGCAGCTACATGCATGAGAATTTTGGTTGACCAGTTCCACCTAGGACCAAGGAAACTTGACTTGCATGCATAGCTTGCTTTTTCCTGGAATAGAAAAAGGCAACGTGCAAAAGGCATCCCATGATTCAGGGAGGCATGTTTACCAGCTAGAGGTTACATGCAAAGTTGTTTTAAAAACTTTCCTCCAAGTTTTGCTTTTTCCTCGATTTGTGGCATGCACATCATGAGCTAAAAACTTATTTATTCAACTCATTAGAGCTCATTATTTCACATCAATCGTGCAGCTCTAACATCCCACAACACATCTAGGACTCTTTGACACATCTGACTCAGCTATTAAATTGTAAGTGGCCTCAACTTGTCTTTTTTAGCATTTCTGTTGCTTTTTGTGTATTTGCTTGTGTGAGTGTTGTTTGCTTGATTTCTTTGAATGCTTGTTGTAGTTTACATGTACACTAGCTTGTTCTAGATGTGTTTAAGTTTTCATTTCTATATCATTGTTTTCACATGCATGAAAGTGTTTTGCACGAATGATCACCAATTTGGTGACTCGCTTCACCCACATGCATGTTGATCTGTTTATTAAATCTTTCATTCATGTTTGCATGCACTATCAATCACTTCTGCTTTCACTTAGTGTCACCACGCATTCACTGTCATATTTGCTTTCAGTTGCCCGTCAATGAGTCGGGCCAACATTGCTAGGACTTTGCCTTCACTAAGACAAAATTGCGCAATTTGGGGAAGAAAGGCTCTGTCCTCCTCTCCAAAAATTCACATTTCTTCCTGGCACTGCCCTTCAGGATTGTTTTGCACATTTCTGAGGGATAGTGATTGCTGGCCCAGAAAATTGTGCAATGAAGTCTCTGAGCCTACAGTCACTTCTAGCTGGGATTGCACAATCCCAGTAACCAGCAACCAGTCTTTCCTCCCACACATCCCAGAATGCCTTTTATGCAGTTCTCGCAACCAGTCACTCAACCTCCCAGAAGAAATTGTGAAATCTTTCCTATTAGTTCCCTAGGTATGTGCTGTGTCATTCCCCAAATTTGTTATGGTTTTCACTGACATATTTCTTTGCATGCATGTTGCTTGTCTCCATATATTCAGGTGTTCATCCGTCTCTTAGTAGTACCGGATCAATTGTTGGGTTGTGTGCATGATTTTTGCACATGGTTTTGTGCATGGTTTTCCGTCCATGGTATTGGATGCTTCAGCATGTATAAATATGTATTGTAACATTGAAAGGAACATAATGAAAAATCAAGCTGGTAGTACTAGTTTTGGGATCTAGGGGAAAATCTCTGTGTATATGTGTTTTATGTGATATGCTCTCACATTGTTTAGAATTCGTATGCAGGTAATTTCTGTATGGGGTTAAAACCTACATTTCGTATCGGAGTTGTTTTGGATTCAAGGGGACGCCTTTGTTGCTAAGGGGTTTTGCTCAGGCCTGTGGTAGACCTCGTTAAGTGGAAGATTTGAGGGATCAAATCTGGCACTAAAAAAAGATGGCAAGCAGTGGAAAGATAGAGATCGAGGAATTTAATGGTCAAAGTTTTGAGTTTTGGAAACTCAAGATGGAGGATCTGTTGGTGGATAAAGATTAGTGGATCGGGGTAGATCCAGGTACTAAACCAACAGGAGTGTTTGATGAAGAATGGAAGAAGTTGGATCGGAAGGCAAAGAGCACAATATGATTGTGCATCTCAGATTCAGTATTGCTAAATGTATCAGGGGAAGCTACGATGAAGGCTTTGTGGGACAAGTTAGGGACTTTGTACCAATCTAAGTCTCTGGTGAATAAACTATTTCTACGGAAAAAGTTGTATAACCTGAGGATGAAAGATGGAGACTCAGTGACAGAGCATCTGAATGCGTTTAATACTGAGGTAAGTCAGTTATTATCTGTTGATATTAAAATTTCAGATGAAGATAAGTGCATCAGTCTGTTGTGTTCTCTACCAGATTCGTGGGATAGTCTGGTTATTGCAATAGGTAGCAATGGAACTACCTTGCAGTTTGATGAAATAGTCTCAGCCTTGCTGACAGAGGAGATGAGACGGAAAAATATGGACAACCAGAATGGTGATGCCTTGTCTGTACGAGGACGGTTCCAGAACAGAAACAAAAATAAGTCATCGAGTGGGAGATCTAAATCTAGAGGGAGATCTAAATCTCCAGGAAAACCTACAAAGGTGGTGTGCTGGAAATGCGGAAAGGAATGGCACTTCAGAAGGGAGTGTAAATCTAAAGCTCCTGATAAAGGAAAGGGATCTGATGATTCTCCTTCTGCAGAGGCGAAAACCACCTCAGATGAAGGTGGGGATGTGTACTTGGCTTCTTCAAGTACACATGTAGATCATGAGGCATGGTTGATTGACTCAGGTGCAACCTTTCACTTCACTCCCCATAGAGAGTGGTTTTGCGAGTATGAGAAATACGATGGTGGTGATGTCTTCTTAGGAGATGATAGGAAGGCTAGAATCATTGGCCGCGGAAAAGTAAAGTTGAAGTTGCAAGGTGGAAGGGTTAGAACCCTTCCGGGTGTTTTTCATATTCCTGCGTTGGCCATAATTCTGATTTCTGTAAGCAAGTTGGATGATGCAGGTGTAAAGGCAGTGTTCGAGAAGGATACCTGCAAGATGGTTCGAGGAGCACTGGTATTGATGCGAGGAGTTCAGATTGGAACTCTGTACAAGATGCAAGGTAGCACTGTTGTTGACGGGTGCAATAGTTCCATGGTTCCTAAAAATGGAGCAGAAAATCTAGTGGTCTCTGGAGAGAAGACCATGTTGTGACATCAAAGGCTTGGACATATTGGAGAGAAGGGCCTTCGATACTTCATGGTAAAGGTATGGTAGAAGGTATGAGTAATAGCTCTCTGGATTTTGATTTCTGTGCAAATTGTGTATATGGGAAGCAGAATCGGGTGAGTTTCCCCTCTGGTGGTAAGAGGGCGAAATATATATTAGAGCTTGTGCATAGTGATGTGTTTGGACCTGTGAAGGTTCTATCACTGGGTAAGTTTGTGTACTATGTATCATTTATAGATGACTTCTCAAGGAATACATGGATATATTTCCTTAAGAAGAATCTGAAGTCTTTGACAGGTTTAAAGAGTTTAAGGCTCTGGTGGAAAATCAGACAGATAAGAAGATAAAGGTGTTGAGGACAGATAATGGTGGAGTGTTTTGCAGTAAGGAATTTGAAGAATTTTGTAAGAAGTGTGGTATAGCACGGCAGAAGACTACTCCATATACACCTCAGCAAAATGGAGTCACAGAAAGAATGAACAAGACATTGATGGAAAGGGCAAGAAGCATGCTCAGTGGTGCCGGGTTAGGACAGGAATTCTGGGCAGAGGCGGTGGATACTGCATGTTACTTGGTCAACAGTTCACCTTCATCAGCGTTGGCGGATAAGACTCCACAAGAAGTATGGACTGGTAAGAAACCCTCTCTTTCACATCTGAGGGTATTTGGATGTGATGCATATGTACATGTTCCAAAGGAGAAACGAACAAGTTGGATGGTAAATCTGAAAAGTGCATCTTTATTGGGTATAAGGATGGTTTAAATGGTTATAAGCTTTGGAACCCAGTAACAAGGAAGGTTGTGTACAGTCGAGATGTGGTGTTCATAGAGGTGAAAGATGTTATTAAACATGAAGTCCAACCAAAGGAACGTGTGAAGATAGAGATTGAACTAAAGGAGGAAGAATCAGACTCTGTAGCAGAGGAGGAATCAGAAGATGAAGAGCCACAAACTCCGGCTGTGAGAAGATCAGCTCGAGAAAGAAGGCAGCCAGGAAGGTATAGTCCATCTGCTTTCTGTTCAAACTTTGCTTTGTCTGTTACTGATGATGATCCCAGAACTGTGAAGGAAGCAGTGGATTCAGAGGATGGAAAACTCTGGAAAGAGGCCATGGTTGATGAAATGGCATCTTTGCACAAAAATGAGGCTTGGGATCTGGTGGAGTTGTGGGCTGGAAGGAAACCCATTGGTAGCAAATGGGTGTTCAAGAAGAAGTCAAATGTAGAAGGGAAGGTGGAGAAATACAAAGCTCGGTTGGTAGCAAAAGGTTATTCCCAGGTGCCAGGAATTGATTTTGGTGATATTTTTTCTCCTGTTGCCAAGGTAACTTCTATTAGATTACTTTTATCTGTTATTGCTGCTTTTGATTTTGAGGTAGAACAGATGGATGTGAAGACATCATTTCTTCATGGGGATCTGGAAGAGAAAATCTACGTGAAGCAACCTAAAGGCTTTGCAGCGAAGAGTAAGAAAGAACTGGTGTGTGAGTTAAAGAAGTCTCTGTATGGGTTAAAACAATCACCAAAGATGTGGCATCAGAAATTTGATACATTTGGGACTTGGCTTCACCAGAAGCAAAGCAGATCACTGTGTGTATTTTAAATTAATTGGTGACCGTGCTATTTATCTGGTCTTGTATGTGGATGATATGTTGTTGGTTGGAAATGACAAAGAAATTATCCAGGATTTGAAGACCCAATTGTCCTCCAAATTCGACATGAAAGATCTCGGTGCTGCAAACTATATTTTGGGCATGGAAATTAAAAGAGATCGTGAAAGGAGGAAGCTTTGGTTAAACCAGAGGAAGTATGTCGAGACAACACTGCAGAGGTTTAATATGCAGGATAGTAACCGGTGAAGGTTCCTATTCCTATAGGTGTGAGGTTATCTGCTGAACAGTGTCCCAAGACACAAGAAGAGGAAGAGGACATGTCCCGTGTTCCATATGCAAGTGCAGTCGGTAGCTTGATGTATGCCATGGTCTGTACTAGAACACATTGCACATGCAGTGAGAGTATTGAGCAGGTTTATGTAAAAACCAGGAAAGGAGCATTGGACAACAGTGAAGCGGGTTTTCAGGTATTTGCATGGCACTAGTGATTATGGTCTGTGCTACCAAGGAAGACCAGGATTGGTCAGAGTGTTGGATATTCGTGGTTTTGTTGATGCAGACTGGGCTGGAGATCTGGATCAGAGAAGAGTTACAAGTGGGTACGTTTTTAACCTATTTTGAGGTGCAGTCAGTTGGATGAGTAAGAAACAATCTATAGTGGCACTATCAACTACAGTGGGAGAATACATGGTAGCCACTCATGCAAGCAATGAATCAGTTTGGTTGCAGAGATTGTGTTCAAGTATGGGATTAGTACAAGAAGCTATAAGGATAGACTGTGACAGCCAAAGTGCAATTTTCTTGGCAAAGAAGCCTGCATATCATTCAAAGACAAAGCACATTGATGTTCAGTATCACTTTGTGAGGGATATGATAGAAGACAAAAAGGTGTTGCTGGTAAAGGTAGACACTTTGAAGAATATTGCAAATGCATTGACAAACTCTGTGAGCTCTGAGAATTTCTCCTGGTGTAGAGAGACAATGGGAATTTTAGGGCTGGGAAAATGATTAAGCTCTCTTGTGGCCCCCTGTGGAAAGAAAACAACAAGTGGGAGAATATTGGGTTGTGTTATATTCTTTCCACATAGTTAACAGGGGGTTTGAAGGGCACCCATAACCCCACTTTATGGGGTCTGGGGCAGCACCCCGGAAAATTTTGGTTTTGGACCCTATGTTAAGTTGGGCAGACCCACCTTTGGTTTTGTGCATGATTTTCGCACATGTTTTTTGGACACGATGGTTTTCGGTCCATGGTATTGGATGCGATGGTTTTCGGTCCATGGTATTGGACGCAATGGTTTTTGGTCCATGGTATTGGATGCATCGGCATGTATAAATATGTATTGTAACATTGAAAGGAACATAATGAAAAACCAAGTTGGTAGTCCCGGTTTTGGGATCTAGGGGAAAATCTCTGTGTATATGTGTTTTATGTGTTATGATCTCGCATTCTTTATTTTCTGTGTTTTACTATTCGTATGCAGGTAATTTTTGTACAGGGTTAAAACCTATAGTCCGTGTGTTATGTTTCCATCGATTCCGTTTCCTTAAGGTTACCTACGATGTTGAATCATATCATAGTAGCCTCTCGTCGCATGCTTACCCTGACTGGTCGATTGCTTGGGTAGAAGTGGGAGGAGGGTGTTACAGAGTGATATCAAAGAATAGTTGTGCTCTCCTTGGGTTGTGTGTTGATCACGCTTTCATGTTGTTTGCGTATGTGTTCCTTATGCATGTAGTCCATGTGCTCGTTGCATTTGCATGGTGTTGATCATGGTTGTAGTGATGTCTCCATGTGAAGATTGAAGGTGTTGTCATGGAGTATGTAGTTGTAATGCATCTATGGTCTTGGTTATAGTTATGCATGAAGAGTAGGTCAAGCATGCCTTGTGAAGTCATGGTATGCAATTTAGGTCATCATGATGATATTGGTTGTTATGATGTTAATTTGTTGGCTAAGATAGAGCAGGAGATGCAGATCATCATAATGAGGTTGCAACATTAGACTTTAGGATAAGAGCAGGTCATCATACATGTATTGTATGTCTGGCATGCAGCTACGTAAGTTAAGAATTGTCATATGCATTAGGTTTATGTAGATGTTATGCTTACATTCATGATAGATGTTAGTTGATTAGTTATGTTATATGCACATGTGTTAGATATTCAAGTATGATAGTAACTTGTGGTTGTATGCATTGTTATTTTTGCTTATGTTAGATAACTTGATGATCATGTTATATGTTGTTGATGAGTATGCTATAGGTTAAATTCTTGTTGTTATATGTTTGTTAACTTGACGATTAGGGTTATAACATTAATATCTTGATGTTATATGTATCATGCTAAATTGGATTGGCCTATGCAAATGATTAGGATTAGGAAATTCATGTATGAGTTAACTTATTGTGTTGCATTGTGTGTTACTAATCTAGACCGATCATACATATGTGATTGTTATGCATAAATGATAATGCTTATCTCTTTATGATGTGAACATGTTAGTTAGTTAGTGTTATGGATATTGTGATCTTATTTATGTTTGAGTTGACATGTTGTAAAGTTATATCTTGCTAACTAGATTGATTGTGTAGACCAGATAGCCTCCCCTGAGATACACTAAGGTATGAGTTTTCTTATGTAGTATACTTGGTGCTTCATTCTTGATTATGTCGTCTATTTGATGTTGAGTGTTTGGTGTCTATCATGTCATCTAGTTTATTTATTTAACATGGTATGTTTGCAAGTTCGTTGAATGTTTGATGAGTTGCATAATACAAGTATGTGCTCTAATGATCTTGTTTTAAGATGATTGCACTAACATACGTGTTGAGATAGCTGATATGTACTTGAATGTAGTTGATAGTTGTAGCATTATGTCTAATGAATATGAATTGACTATGAATAATGTCTAATGTCCAAATTGTGACTCCATAAAATATATTTATAATAATAGGGTCTCCAAATTTTAGAAATAATTGAAAATATGCCTCCTATGAAAATTCCTAAACCTGCAATTCCTACTGCAGTAAATTGATGTTACTTCTCTTACTTGTTTAATCTATGCAAGTTATTTACAGTGTTCTACTGTAAATATCGAAGAAAATACAACTACAACCTTCACTTAATTAAATTATATGCGGAAACAAGAAATTGAATAGGAAAAAGATACAACACACATTTACACAGTTATTTTTGGACAAATGTCCCCGGAAAAACCCATTGCGGTAAAACCAGTGCAACAACCGAGGGTTTATTATTAAGCAATAGTAATTTATGAGTACAATTTGTTGGATGCCCAACTGGCTATCTGGTACAGAGAAAAATTGGACAAAATAAGTAGTGAGATGCTCTCAACCTATCGCTAGAAGAATCTGACCCTAATCTCGCTGGAAAGAGGCTTTGTGTCCCTTCTACGTCAGCGTCTGCACAAAACTTCATCAGCCTTACATGGTCTCTACATCACCTCTATCAGGGACTGCGTTGTTCTTCCTTTTGATCCTCTGCTACCCAGAAACTTTGATTTCCAGCATCCTGGTCTCACACCCCGTCTCCCAGCTTCTGAAACTCGATTTCCTCGGCAGGAAATTCGATCTCCCTCTAGGCTCTACACTGCCACTGCGTCAACACTACGTGGGCTAGCATCATCCTCTCTCTGGACGTCGTTCTATCTTCTCTGCCTTTTAATCTCTGGCACAGGAAAATACTCCTCACCAGATACTATCCTTGCACCTCACTACAAAAGATCACTATCGAAAATCTCTCCGCCAGGTGCTCTGCTTAAAAAAATCAAACTTTTGATCTCCCCTCCGTGTGTCCTCCAAGTGCCCCTTAAGCCTCTTCTCATATCTTTATTTTGGACAACCAATGGCCCAGATTAACTTCTAATCAATCACTTATATCACTTTAGCTTGATCCTCATCTTCTTCTAGAAGTTACACCCACAGTTTAGATTAATACCCATTAATTATTTTAATTTCCTAAGTTTAGAATTAGGGTCCCTTTAAAAATAAATAATTATTTTAATAAAATTGTCTTCAGGTGGAATTTCCCAAAACAATTTCTGGGTATTGGAGAATACATGTGTTTAAGCCTCCTTGCAAGATTTGAGACTTAGATCACATCCAATGCTACCCGAAATCATCACTCCCTCTTAGTGAGGAATGTGCTCTAGCAATGCAACCTGCTGAAGCATCACTCCTTTCTGTAACATCTCCTTCTGCACTGCTGATGTCTGGCATTCTGTCCACCAACTACTACGCAAATGTTGCATCTATACTATTGCTGACCCTGCCACTGTCAACATTGCATTCATACTGTAACTCCCTCTGAAATTTTGCATGGTGTTGTTGCTGGCACTACCATTGCCAACTACATCTTCACTACAACCTTCTCCAACCACTACTACTACTGCATCAACAATAGAAAATCATCCAAAATTACTAAAGTAATGTTTAGTATGATGCATCTCACTTCTGGAGTCCTTCTGCTGCTAGTCTCTGCACCGACCCTTTGAAACCTCTGCGCTGCTATTGACCTCTTCTTTGTGTCTCTTCACTACTACAAACTCTACTCTGCGTTGCCCAATCTTTGGCACTACTAGCCACTGTAACTATCACTCTAGCACTCCTCCGCATCAACTGGCCCGGTCCATCCTACTACTTTTGTTCTGGGCTTTGGTAGCAAAGGAATTGATCCGAGAGGTGGCCTCCTCAAGGATCCTACCCTTTTGTAGCTCTTTCAAACTACAACTCTAAATCATCCCACCTCCCTTCTGGAGGTATCTCAACTATCATGGAAAACTCATCCTCCTCGATCTTTGCAGCTGCAACCTTCAGATCATGCTTCTCATCTTTGTCCTTCTTCCTAAGAGGACATTGTGTTGCGCAGTGACTAAATTCACCACACTTGAAGCATTTTATCTTCGAAACATTTTTCTTCTTCTTATGTTGCTCCTGCCACCCCTTGGATGTGAGGGTTGCATTCTCATCATCCTCCTTGAACTTCGACCCACTAATGCTTCTTCCATCAAGTTTAAACTTGACCAAGTCCCTCCTCAACTCCTATTTCTTAAGAGCTGCCCACATCTCATCCTAGTTTGGCAAAGTTGCCCTTTCTAGGATGCTCTGGATAAAGACTTGCCACTCCTCACATACTAAATTTAGGGTCAGTCTTACCATCTTGAAACCTTGAGGTGTTGACCCCACAACTTCTAATTCATCTCAGGTCTCCTGAAGCTTCATGAGGAATGGATCAATGTGTTCCCCCTTCTGCATCTGTTCAGATCTTGTATTCTACTCCAAGTACATCTTCTGCTACTCGGAAGATCCATGATACAACATCAATAATGCATCCCACATACTCTGTCGAGGATCATTCTTTTTGTCTTCGCCATTTCTCCCTTGTACTTCTTGAGCTGATCTGGATCTGTGGGCTCAGCTACCACGCTGTCGACGTAGACTTTGAGAAAATGCTCATCCAGAAGGTATGACATTCTTTCCTTCCAGATCACATAGTTGGATGCACCATCCAACCTATCTTGATCTCTCAGTTTACTGGCTGCCATATTTTCCAGTCGAAAAAGTCAAATATCCCCCTCTCTCCTCTATGAAACATTGGAATGGCCTATGCACTCCCTTCTGGAGCTTGTATATTTTCCCCTCTCTGCTACTGCTCAGTTAGTGAGAATTCAGACTCCTTAGCTAGAAGTCCTCTAAGGAAGAATTCCCTCAACCATGTCTCTCTCTTCCCTCTAATGTCTTTCTACGGAGAAACTGCCTGTAGAAAACTACGGCCCACCAGAAAACCCCTCTTCGCTGAAGCTTCTGCTACATTGCTCCCTCTACCACTGAAAAATATCGAACTGGAAATCTTACCTCTCCGTTGACTCACTCAAAGAGAGATTTACCGTGAAATTCTTGCCCTCTTGGACTGAAATGCACAAACCCCCTAGATATTCAAATTGTTTCCTCTGTAGGAATTTCAGATTCCCTTCTTCCTTTAGCACTGGGTCTTTCGGTTCTTCTCTTCTTACTTCACCTGCACGTTTGATACCATGTGAAAATTCCTAAACCCAAAATCCCTATTGTAGTAAACTGATGTCACTTATCCTACTTGTTTAATCCATGCAAGCTATTTACAATGTTCTACTGTAAATATTGAAGAAAATACGATATTAACCTTCACTTAATTAAATTATATTTAGAAACAAGAAACCCAATAGGAAAGAGATACAACACACATCTACACAGTTATTTTTGGATAAATGTCCCTAGAAAAACCCAATGCGGGAAAACTAGTGTAGCAACTGAGTGTTTATTATTAAGTTGTAGTAATTTCTAAGTATAATCCATTGGATGCCCAACTGGCTATCCGATACAAATAAAAATAGGAAAAAACAAGTAGTGAGATGCTCTCACCCTATCACTAGAAGAATATGACCCTAATCTCACTAGAAAGAGGCTCTATGTCCCTTCTGCGTCAGCCTCTGCATAGAACTGCATCAGCCTTACGCAGCCTCTGCATCACCTCTGCTGGGGACTGCGCTGCTCTTCCCTTTGATCCTCTGCTGCCCAGAAACTTCGATTTCCAGCTTCCTGGTCTCACACCCCCGGCTCCCGGCTTCTGAAACTTGATTTCCTCAGTAGGAAATTTGATCTCCTTCTAGGCTCTGTGCTGCCACTACGTAGGCTAGTGTCAGCCTCTCTCTGGACGTCGTTATTTCCTCTCTACCTTTTACTCTATGGCACAGGAAAATACTCCTCACCAAATACTATCCCTGCCCCTCTCTACAAAATATCACTATCGAAAATCTCTTCGGAAGTTGCTCTACTTCAGAAAATCAAACTTTTGATGTCCCCTCTATGTGTCATCCAAGTGCCCCTCAAGCCTCTTCTTATATCTTTCTGTTAGACAACCAACATCCTAGATTAACTTCTAATCAATGCCTTAGATCAATTTGGCTTGATCCTCGTCTTATTCTAGAAGTTACACCCACGGCTTAGATTAATACCCATCAATTATTTTAATTTCCTATGTTTAGACTTAGGGTCCCATTAAAAATAATTAATTATTTTAATGAAATTTTCTCCGGTTGGAATTTCCCAAAACGATTTATGGGTATTGGATAATGCATGTGTCTAAGCCTCCCTGCAAAATTTGAGACTTAGAGCACATTCGATGCTACAAAAAATCAACACCTCTTTCATCATATCTAACAACTCCCGCTTTATTACTTTCAATCTTTAACAAGTCCCCTAAACATTTCTCATACTATTCTTTTGCTCTTGAGCTATGTTTCCTTCTAGTGCATTTTTTTTCTAAGTACTCAATCGTTGTCTTCATTCTTCAACTTTTCTTATAGAAAATATCAAGAAAAATATATTTTTCATGTCTATTAGCATACAATTAGTATCTTACCTACAAAAGTTCTCAACTCTATAATGTAACATTTGTCCAAAAGAAGTTTCTCATAAACCAATCATTATTTGTATGGTTATTGTTGTACTTCACAAAGTTTCCATAGGCAAGAACTCAATCTCTAACATGCCCTCATGGATCAATCCAAGTGTGTTATTAAGTTTCCTCTCCCTTGTTATACTCAGCCTCTAGAATCACCTTCATTGCTATACAATCTCTCAGGTGATCTATCTTGCCAAGGCTTTCACATACAAAGAGAGTGCCAAATTACCACTAGGCATTCAATAACAATCTATGGCTTGTGGTAAACATATGGTTCCGATGTTATAACAATGGCCTTCTTATAATATTTTTAGCTTCAATAGTCATCATCTCACCTATATCACATGCATATAGTCATCATGAGATATCATGGCAATTCCACTTATTAATTTTAAATACGTTCATATGAGAAATCAAATTTATTAAGTATGAGATTCGCTCTTATGATGTTTCGCTGATGCAGTAGTAGGCATCAGTCTTCCTTATGGGATTACACCATTTCCATATCCAAGACCATTTTACCTGCAATATTTTTCAACTAAGCTAGGCAAACAAATTGTCAGTGTTCATGCACATTATACTTGTATTGCAACAACCCATGAAGTATCTTAGAATTGTATCATACTAACAATTCCATTACTTCAACAATTTATCATATTTAATAGAATGAAACTATCATTCATTATATGTGTATTATCAACACACTCAATCATTACATATGGAATCAACCATTTATACCAAATAACTAATGTTTCAATACTCATGGTCACATCTACACAATGCATCCTTGCATTGACTACATAATACCACATAGCTATATAATGTATTCCAACATGGTGAGTTGGAAGTTATATCCATTGCCTATAACATATCATCAAAAATCTTCCATATTATTTGTTAAGTCATTTTGATACGTTCATCTTTGACCTATACACAACAACAAGAATATAATCATTTAGCTCTCTTCAACATTGACAATGAGGTTGCAATCCAAGCATTGTTTATAAGTAGGAAGACCATTAACCACTTACGTAGTGTTTTAGCCCTTACATATCCAACCACATCCTGGCCTCACTAATAACTCTGTTGGAATTCATTTCTATAACAGAAGTATATCTCCTAACCTTGGCTATGAACTCATAACCAATATAATATGGCATACCATTAAATTTCACATGATTTCATTCAAGCATTAAATAGGTTTTATGTTGGAAATATTGAGAGGGGGGGGGGAGGGGGTGTGAATCAATATTTCATTACTTTTTACAATTAGTTAGTTGTAATCAATTATTAGGAGCAACATAAAAGATATAAACAACATCACATCAATGATCAATGCACAAGATATGTCATCCAAACAAGCTTTGCATAATGTATGGTTACATACACAATTTTCTAGTTGAACTGGACGAAAGTTTCCTCATTTTTAGTTTCCTCTTATCATGTATTTTAAAAAAATTTCAATGTGGGTATACACCAAAGCATGCAAAGTGGATACTCATTGGATGTGAAATTTAATTATGCATACAACAAACATCTTTACTTGACATTTCAGTAAACCTACATGGAGATAAGTCGAAAATACAATTAAAAGAAAGTAGTTTTCTTCTTTTCCCTCCAAAATATTTATCCCTGGGGACGACATCATCATCTTTAATCCTATTTGTTTTATTAAAGTTAGTTTTGTTAGTCATGTACAAGCATTTCAATGATGTGTGGGCACCTGCGCACAAGGACGGTGGTTGTCCAGCTCTCATGCGAAATGTTGGCGTGGCCAACATGCAAGGGAAGCATAAGGGAAATAAAAGAAAAGGAAGGAGGTATATGCATGACAGGAGGGAGAACAATTAAAGAGAAGAATTATTGGGGCAAGGGAAGAGGCATACCATGATAATTAGTTCTCTTCATGAGTTGAGTAGAATAATGCGAGGATTCATTTCATGAATGGAAAAGCATAACTCAAGGAGACGCAGAGGTGTTGGTTTGAAGGCACGCTGGTGATGTGACTAAGGAAAGAAGGGAAAAAGTTGTTTCTGGAAAAAAAGAGTCATAGTGGTTGGGAAAGGTCCCGTTGGGGTAGTAGGTGGAATTGGATCCTTGGAATCTTGTGTGGTTGTTTGTTGGTTGAGCATATTCCCTTGAACACTTCACAATTCAGGCTTTGGATATGGCTCGAGGGTGGTTATCTACAAGAAATATTGTAATACGGATTAACCTACAGTTGGGAGGAGAATTAAAGTCCCTCCTTTGGTTTTTAACATCTTAAGGTTAATCATATATGTGTTATTTCTTGTGAATACTTGTATCATGAATTACCAATGAGTATTATCACAATATTCAAGAGGCATGATGCATATAGGTCTAGTGGCTTAAAAGTAACTAGGAATTTCTTCATTACCTCATACTCTTTTAGTCAACTTCTATTGATATGAGTTGGGCAGCTAAACTTTTGCGAGTTGGCATTTATGAGTTATTTGATTTCTGTGGATGGGGAATTCTTAGCCATTGTGTGATTGCTGATAGGCACATAAATGGTGATCTGAAGTCACCAAAACTAACTATGATATTTTAAATATCATATATCTTTACAACTTCTAGGTTTATGTAGCTCATTGTTGTGGCCTTGTTGTAGGTGTTTTCATTAGTAGTATGTGTGTGTATATGGGGTAGATATAGCTCAGAAGGTTACCAAGATCTCTACATTATCATAGTGTATGTTATGCCATTGCTAACAATTCCATCACTTCAACAATTTATCATATTCAATAGAATGAAACTATCATCCATTATCCGTGCATTATCAACACACACACAAACATTACATATGCAATCAAACATTTCTACTAATAAACTAATGTGTCAGTACTCATGGTCACATCTACACAATGCATCCTTCCATTAACTACATAATGCCACATATCTATATCATGTATTTCACTATGGTGAGTTGGAAGTTAAATACAATGCCTCAACATACCATAAAAACATATTCCATATTATTTATTTAATCATTTTTATACCTTCCTATTCGACCTATACACAACACCAAGAATATAATCATTTAGTGCTCTTCAACATTGGCAATGAGGATGCAATCCATACATTGTTTATAAGTAGGAAGACCAGTAATCACTTGTGTAGTGTTATACCCCTTACATATCCAACCACATCATGGCCTCACACATTGCTAGCTTTGTTGGAATTCATTTCTATAATAGAAGTATATCTTCTAACCTTGATTATGAACTCATAACCAATATAATATGGCATACCATTAAATTTCACATGATTTAATTTAAGCATTAAATAAATTTTATATGTTCAAATCCTTTTTCCTTTACCACATCTAGTGGAGTATCTTGCTCACATCAACACAAAATATTGAATTTACTGAAGGAACTCTTACCTCAATTACCTTTATCATTAGTGTAAAGTAAGCTACCAAATTCATATGTGCAAGGTTATTATCAATTCACTTGATACTACTTAATCATTTGATAACTTGTAGAGGCTCACATGCTCCTTCCATCGACCTCTTCTTAAACATTTTAGCATCCTCATTTGTCTTCATATGGATGCTTTTCATACACAACAACATCACACACATTTCTAGCCCTACTATAAACCATTCATAGATACATGATTCATTGTTAATAACTTTCAATCATAATAACAACTTTATTTCATATACAACAATAGACTACCGTTAGTCTGTAAGCATGTTGTGGAAGCCCCTTTTGTTAAATCCCTCTTGTAAATATTGCTATGAATTTTAATTCATGTAAATAATGTGGAAATGTAACACATTGACTGGTTGAGGCAAGGATACAAATTCAGAGCTTGATGGAGAAATTGTTGGGGAATTGCTTAGGGAAATGATCAAACTCATAAGTGTGTTTAATATGTCATATATATTCCCATCAGAATGAAAGGCAAGTCTTGTACAAGATTTTCAATGCTATATGGGCACCTGTGCACAAGGATAGTGGTTGTCTAGTTCTCATGGGATGCACTGGCATGGTTAGCATATAAGGGAAGCACAGGGGATAGAAAATAAAATGAAGCACGCATATGCACGACAAGGGGGGAATGATTGGGGCAACATAAGAGACATACCACAATCGTTAGTATTCTCCGTGATTTGAGGAGAGTAATGTGGGGGTTCATTGCATGAACAACAAATCATAACTCGAGGAGATGTAGAAGCGTTGGTTTGAAGGCACAAAGGTGGTGTGACTAAAGAAAGAAGGGAATGAGTTTTTGTTGAGCAGAAATAATCACAATCGTTTGGAAAAGTCCTGCTAGGGTTGCAAGTGGAATCATTGTGGTATCCTTGGAATCAAGTATGGTTGTTGATTGGTTGGAGCATATTCCACTGAGCACTTCACTACTCAGGCTCTGAATCTAGCCTAGGGGTGGTTATATAGCATAAATATTGTTGTGTATATTAATCGACGGTTGGGAGGAGAGTTGAAGTCCCTCCTTTAGTTTCCAACATCTTAAAGTTAATGAGATAAGTTTTATTTCTTGTGAATACTTGTATCATGAATGGTCAATGAGTATTCCTGTAATATTGAAGAGGCCTGATACATTTAGATCTAGTGGCTTAAAAGCAACCAAAAATTCCTTCTTTACCTCATACTCTTTTATTCATCTTTTATTTATATGAGTTGGGCATAAGATATGTCATCCAAACAAGATTTTCATTATGTATGGTAACATACACAATTTTCCAGTTGAACTGAATGAAGGTTTCCTCATTTTTAGTTTCCTCTTTTCATGTATTTTCAATATTTTTCAATGTGGGTATACACCGAAGTATGCAAAGTGGATACTCATTGGATGTGAAATTTAATTTTTCATCCAACATGCATCTTGACTTGACATTTGAGTAAAACCTATGAGGAGATAAGTCGAAAATACAATTAAAAGCAAGTAGTTTTCTTCTTTTCCCTCCAAAATATTTATCCCTGGGGATGGCATCATCATCTTTAATCCTATTTGTTCTATTAAAGTTAGTTTTGTTAGTCATGTACAAACATTTCAATGATGTGTGAGCACCTGCCCACAAGGATGGTGGTTGTGCAGCTCTAGTGGGAAATCTCAGTGTGGCCAACATGCAAGGGAAGCATAGGGGACATAAAAGAAAAGGAAGGAGGTATATGCATGAGAAGGGGGAGAACGATTAGAGAGAATAATTGTTTGGGCAAGGGAAGAGGCATACCATGATCATTAGTGCTCTCCACGAGTTGAGGAGAATAATGCAAGGATTCATTTCATGAATAGCAAAGCATAACTCAAGGAGATGCAGAGGTGTTGGTTTGAAGGAACGTGGGTGGTGTGACTAAGGAAATAAGAGAACGAGTTGTTGTTGGGTAAAAATAGTCACAATGGTTCGGAAAGGTCTTGTTGGGGTTTTAGATGGAATTACTACATGATCCTTAGAATCTTGTGTGGTTGTTGACTGGTTGAGCATATTCCCTTGAACACTTCACTATTCAGGCTTTGGATTTGGCTCAAGGGTGGTTATCTACAAGAAATATTGCAATACAGATTAACCTACGCCTGGGAGGAGAATTAAAATCCCTCCTTTGGTTGCCAATATCTAAAAGTTAATCAGATATGTGTCATTTCTTGTGAATACTTGTATCATAAATTACCAATGAGTATTCCTGTAATATTCAATAGGCATGATGCATATAGGTCTAGTGGCTTAAAAGTAACCAGGAATTTATTCATTACCTCATACTCTTTTAGTCATCTTCTATTGATATAAGCTGGGCAACTAAAATTCTATGATTTAGTGTTTATGAGTTATTTGATTTGTGTGGATGGGGCATTCTTAGCCACTGCATGATTGTTGATAGGTACATGAATGTTGATTTGAAGTCACCAGGATTAACTGTGATGTTTTAAATATCAATGATCTTTACATCTTGTAGGTTTGTGCAACTCATTGTTGTGGCCTTCTTGCAAGTGTTTTCATTAGTAGTATGTGTGTGTGTATATGGGGTAGATCTAGCTCAAAAGGTTACTGAGATCTCTACATTATCATATTGTGTGTTATGCCATCACTAATAATTCCATCACTTCAACAATTTATCATATTCAATAAAATGAAACTATCATTCATTATCTGTGCATTATCAACACACTAAAACATTATATATGCAGTCAAACATTTATACTAATAAACTAATGTGTCAATACTCATGGTCACATCTACACAATGCATCCTTGCATTGACTACATAATACCACATATCTATATCATGTATTTCACTATGGTGAGTTGGAAGTTATATGCAATGCCTCAACATACCATAAAAAATAGTCCATATTATTTATTCAATCATTATACCTTCCTCTTAGACCTATACACAACACCAAGAATAAAATCATTTATTGCTCTTCAACATTGGTAATGAGGTTGCAATCCAAACATCGTTTATAATTAGGTCACTTGTGTAGTATTATACTCCTTACATATCCAACCACATCATGGCCTCACACATCACTAGCTTTGTTGGAATTCATTTCTATAATAGAAGTATATCTCCTAACCTTGATTATGAACTCATAACCAATATAATATGGCATACAATTAAATTTCACATGATTTCATTTAAGCATTAAATAAACTTTATGTGTTCAAATCGTTTTTCCTTTACCACATCTACTGGATTATCTTGCTCACGTCAACACAAATATTGAATTTACTAAAGAAACTCTTACCTCAATTACCTTTATCATTAGTGTAACGTAAGCTACCAAATTCATATGTGCAAGGTTATTATCAATTCACTTGATACTACTTAATTAATTGATAACTTGTAGAGGCTCACATGCTCCTTCCATCAACCTCTTCTTCAACATTTTACCATCCTCATTTGTCTTCATATGGATGTTTTTGATACACAACAAAATCATAAACATTTCTAACCCTACTATAAACCACTCATAGATACATAATTCATCGTTAATAACTTTCAATCATAATAACAACTTTATTTCATATACAACAATAGACTACCCTTAGTCTATAAGCATGTTGTGGAGACCCCTTTAGCTAAATTCCTCTTGTAAATATTACTATGAATCTTAATTCATGTAAATAATGTGGAAATGTAATGGGGAATTTCTTGGGGAAATGATCAAACTCATAAGTGTGTTTAATATGTCATCTAACTTCCTATCAAAATGAAAGGCAAGTCTTGTACATGCATTTCAATGTTATATGGGCACCTGTGCACAAGGACAGTGGTTTTCCAGTTCTCATGGGATGTGTTGGTGGTGTTAGCATGCAAAGGAAGCACAGGGGCTAGAAAAGAAAAGGAAGGAAGCATATCCATAACATGGGGGAGAATGACTGGTGCAACAGAAGAGACATACCACAATCGTTAGTGCTCTCCACGAGTTGAGGAGAGTAATGTGGGGATTCATTGCATGAACAACAAATCATAACTCAAGGAGATGTAGAAGTGTTGTTTGAAGGCACACAAGTGGTGTGACTAAAGAAAGAAGGGAACGAGTTTTTGTTGAGCAAAAAGAGTCACAATGGTTTGGAAAATTCTTGCTAGGGTTGCAAGTGGAATCATTGTGGTATCATTGGAATCATGTATGGTTGTTTATTTGTTGGAGCATATTCCACTGAGCACTTCACTACTCAAGCTCTGAATCTAGCTCGAGGTGGTTATCTAGCAGAAATATTGTTGTGTAGATTTTTCTACAGTTGGGAGGAGAGTTGAAGTCACTCCTCTAATTTCCAACATCTTAAAGTTAATCAGATAAGTTTTATTTCTTGTGAATACTTGTGTCATGAATGGCCATTGAGTATTCCTATGATATTGAAGAGGCCTGAAGCATCTAGATCTAGTGGCTTACAAGCAACCAATAATTCCTTTGTTACCTCACACTATTTTAGACATCTTCTATTGATATGAGTTGAGAAGCTAAACTTGTGTGATTGGGTGTTTGTGAGTTGTTAAATTTATTTCGATGGGGCATTCTTAGCCATTGCATGATTGCCGATAGGCACTTGAAGGGTGATCTGAAGTCACCCGGGCTAACTGTGATATTTTAAATATAATTTATTTTTACATCTTGTAGGTCTGGGAAGCTCATTGATATGGCCTTGTTGCAAGAGTTTTCATTAGCAGTATGTGTTGTGTATATGAGGTAGATCTAGCTCAAAACGTTACTAAGATCTTTACATAATCATACTAAGTGTTTTTCCTTACACTTATTCATGGTCATGATAAGGATTATGATCTATTGGTCGCCAATGTTTTAATGACTACATAGTTATATGCATGGTTGCTTGACACACGCTAGTACTATTGATAAGGATTATATGTTCATGTGTGCTTTTGATGAGATAAATACATGTTCATTCTCATGATATGAGGGAATTGGGACTCCCTACAATTCTAGTATATTCATAATAATTGCATTACTCATATTTATGTTTAAGAATCCATACATATTGTTGTGGCGTGTTAATTCCATGGCTTATGTGTTAGGGATGACAAAGGATTTATGTGTGTCTTGTCTTGGAGTAATAGAAATAATAATGTGATATGCATCAATGGACTAGCAACAACTGGTATTCTTGCAATTGACTCGAGTGTTGCTATCCATCAAATGGATTGTGATAATTCCTGAGTATAAGGTCGTATCCATTTCTATAAAGCTTTATTGGGCTAGCAACATGCTTAATGACATTGGTCCTCAAGGTAATCAGAGTGTGGTCCTAAAAATCCATAAGTGCCTATGTTTGAGGTGACAAACTTGAGCTCAGCTAAGAGAGTTGGATGAAGTTATAAAATGACTAAGAACGTGGAGTTAACTAGAGCGCATGACTAAAAAGTCCTTGTTGGATGCCATGAAATGTTTACGTCATGTTGCATCCCACAATGGAGTGGCATGCTCGTATTTGTGAGGTACGTAACAAAAGGTGTGAGAAGACAATTTTTTGCCATCAAATGCAAAGTTTTATGTCACGTTGTGCACGTCTTCATTCTGTCCTTCTCCTAGAATGATGCCTTTGTAGGGAGGAAAGGTAGTTGAAGTTTCAAACTTACTACCATCTAGAGCTGACCAGGAATGTTGTGCGGAGGAGGATGTAGTAGCATTAGTCATTAGGACATTTTCTAATTGTCTTTTATTGTTCCAAACATAAAAATATATCCAGGAGTTTGTTTCTTCCATGAATTCTTTCCATGCTTGAGACAATCTGATTTTTTCTTCAGTGGTATGAACAGGGCCAAACTGTTCAGCTTCTGGATGGGTATATAAATCCCAGTTTAACATAGATTTCACCCATTGAGCACTTATTTGGTGTTTTTTGCATCCATCCATCAAAGTGAAGAATTTGTGCATTTCCATAACTGATGGTTTCTTGCAATCATCTGGGAGTGGACCAAATCTTGATTCAAAGATCAAGTCATATGTTTTTTCAAGATAGCCGAGACCATATCTTGGCTTGGCTAGTCACATCTTTCTAAACATCTCTGTCAGCCTTGTATCTTCACTTTCCAAAGAAGGTAACTCATGCATCATCAGTACATGATTAGACTCATGTGGAAATGGGATGTCAGATCATTTTGGGTTTGGACAAGGGTTTATAGTTGTAGAAGGAGGGGCCTCTCCTGTCCTTGGATGATGGTTTTCATGGATGACTAGATTAGCAAGACTACTCAAATTTACAGATGATTTGCATTCTGGACAAACAACTTCTAAGGAAGAAAAATTAGCAATCTGAGCAAACTCAAATAATGACACATTTACAAGCATTGGAACTGGAATAGGCAGTATCTACAAAACGAGGATCTCTGTATAACGATGAGTCTCTGCAAGCTTGTTTAATCCATTTTCGATCAATGGTAGATCTTCTAGGAAAAGATAGGATGGCAGAGGATTGACCTTCTTTAATATTGGTAGAGGTTATGTTCTTCATAGCAGGAGGCTTGGGATTTGAGACAACCCAGTGTTCGGAGAATGTGAGATCTTCCCATCTGATAGTTTGGTGTTCTATCTTTTGATTTTTGGAATCAGTAAGAACAACCACACTGGACTTTGATTCTTTACTGGGTGAATGGAGGACTGCTGGATAAAGAGTATTTGTATGCCTAAAGCATCCTCGTGTCTGAATGGTGATATTATGTCTTTTTCTAGACATATAAAATCCAGTGGTATGAATATGCAATTGGAGTATTTTATCGATTGTTTCATCAAATGCATAAACAAAGAAGTTCAGATAAAAATCAAAGTAGATAGGACCATTTGACAGAGGGGAGAAAATTCCTCCTATCAATGAATCAGTATATTTGTTATAGGTTAAATATCTTACTATGGCCAAAACAAAGGTATTCAGACCTTGATGGGTCAGAGCATGAATTCCCATTCTGATACAACACAGATGTAGATATTGGGTTTTTAATATTTTTGTTTAAGCTTGGAGTTGTTTTGGATTTAAGAGTGGAATAGACTGTACACATTCAAAATTCTCTTGAATTTGATTCTAATACAACCCAGATGTAGATATTGGGTTTTAAATCTTTTTGCTTCAGCTTGGAGTTGTTTTGGAATCAAGAGTGGAATAGAATGTACACAATCAAAATTCTCTTGAATTTGACTAATAGACTCCTTTATGGAAATCCTAGTAGTGCCTTTTAAATGAAAAATAGATAAATCATAATATACTTCTAAGGCATTATGTTATGAAACCAGCTTTAAGAAAGATAGAAAAGATAGATCAACGCCTTAGAATTCAGTCTCTTCGAGGGGGCAACCTCCTTTACATTACATAAATGAACAATTCTTGGATGATTCAAATGACAAAACCTCCTTTCTATATATAGGAGTCTAAGGAGTCACAATATAACCCAGCCGACCTAACAATAATAATATAAAGCCACAAAAATAACAATAGAGGGATTCTATGGGGCACAGTAATAACAATATGGGGACAATAGGGGCACAACAATATTAATAAGGGGTATAACTACAATAGTAATGGGGTAATCACTAGTGTTATAGGGACCCAACACATTAATACTAGGAAGCTGCCATCAAGCGGATGGTTGTGTTTCTTCATACTCTAGTTTGGTTGAATTTAAAACACGACTAGAGGCAGATGCAAACATATCCCTAAGGAGATTTTCTTGTGCAGGTTAGTTTTCTTCTAAATCTCGGAAAGACAGATCTTTTGCATGGTTCCATTTTTGAAAGATTATTAATTGAGTACTAACTTGAACCAACAACCTGGCTCTGATACCAAATTCTCGTAGGGGCTTCACTGAAGCTTGCAACAACAACACAGCTGACTGGCCTTGCTGAGTCTCTTATCTATCTTTGCCACTTATTTTTATTTATGTGAACCCATACATGAACCTACTTAGGTATTTCACGCTCTGGAGACCTTCCTCACGGCTTCTCTCACCTTCTTACGGTCTAGCGTCCCTTCCACCCTTTGGCGAACTTCAAGTAAGAATTACTTAGACATATACTACCTCAACAGCTCATATGATAGACCAACAGTACTCAGATGCGGAACAAAATATCACTCTTTATTATTTCAAAATGGATATGGATTACAAAGATCTTTGCAGGATGTTCTTTCCTGAGATTGACTGTGTTTGAATTTATCAGTCTTGGCTTCTCAATATATGAGAGAGCTTACTGAAGGCTTCCTGGTAAATACACAGACTCAGTCTTTGAACATTTTAACACACATACAACCTGACTCCCTATTGATCTAGCCACTTTAGGTTCTTATATGTGCCAAGCACACAGATACGTAGGCTTCTCAGATCACCTAAGACTTAGAGATTCTTTCGTGATGCAAGCAAATTCGACAAGTGTCCGCAGTTGCAGAGCAGGAAAATTCTCTCGACTCCTAGACTTTCTAAAATCACACTCCAACCTCTGGTCCCTCGAATGAGCCTTACCCCTTTCTTATATAGGGAAAAAGGGAGGGACAAACATTCGGCCAGTGGGTAGACAAACTGAGTACTTATTATTCTGTTAGTCTGGGAGATGTGGCTCAAAGCGCACCAAAAGTCGGAGAAGTGCTCCGAGTCTCATGACTGAAGAATCTTCGTACTTATTTACACTGTGAATGATTATTGCAAATCCCACGGAAAGTATAAAATTTACATAGTGGATGCTTTTTGAACAGTAAAGCCCACGAGAAAACTGGTCACATTCAGTCTTGTGACTAGACTTCACATTACACAATGGAAACTTTAAGGACAAGCGCATGGGAACCATTTATGAGGTGGGGACATCTAAGATTGTAATGCCTGGAAATCAAAATATATTGTACAAGTGTCCATCCCATGATTTTGTGTATATTCTCCTGACTATCATGGGTTTATTTAATCCTATTTGATGTTTTATTTTAGTCATGACAAGCCATTCATGATGTCTAGTCATGTACTGGTGCAGAATTCCATGCTCAGAAAGCTGAATGAGATCCTTGATAGTTTTACATGGAGTATGAAAATAGTCAAAAATATTCTTTTCAACACAAATGTCACACTACATGTGGTAGTAAGATTCATAGTAGACATGGTCAATGGTTGTTTTGTTGATTCCATAGTCATTCCACCAATCCTGTAACCATTCACATTGTTGGTTTCTCTTCATGGTTCTTGTTGATCCAGTTTTTAATTTTGTAAAATGGGTTTCATTTCTTCCATCAACATTTAAAATGTCCCACCATAATTTCTTATAACCTGCAAAATTATATATGGTGTCAGGAAAGATTATATTTGGATCGTTTCTGGGCCAAAGTGCAACATTATTTGTTGTGTTTGGCCAAAACGTATTTCAGGTTCTATTTATGCAAAAGTATATCTGATAGATCCTGTGTCTATCTCCTCCTTATGATCAAATCATGCTGATGTCATGGAAGTCATTAATCAGTGATTATTTTGCTTGGTGTGCTGCTGCCATGCTTTTGGAGTAAATGATATCATGGATCCATCGGCTTCCTTTTGGAAAAACTCTTCTTTCAGGGACTAGGTGTAAAATATCAATGTGAGCTTGGAGATTGGCATCTATCACCTTGGTGTTTCGCAACTGCCATGTTGGTCTCTAGTTATCTCAATATTCCAACCAACTTTGATCTTCTTAGATAGATCTTAGAACTTCCTGCATCTGGTTAGGATCCCATTCAATAACGATTACCATGACTTGCTCCGGTTGTTGTATATATTCTCTACTGGGGAAATCAAGCAGGCAATTTGTTGAACCTTTGATATGTTCAACTTCAAAATCAAAATTGGCGAATAGAGACTGCCATCTAGCAAATTTTGCCTCTCCTGACTTCTTAATATCTTTTGTTAGCACTTTCTTCAATGCAGAAGCATTTGTTCTTAATTGGAAATTTTTATTAACTAAATGGATCTCTATTTTATCAATGGAGTTCCAAGTAGCTTTCACTTCTTTTTCAATGGTGGAATAATTTCTTTCAGCTGGGTTCCAAGTCCTAGAAGCAAACTGAGCAATTTGTTCCTCACCATCTTTTTCTGTTTAAGGATACCTCCCCATCCAATGTTGCTAGCATCTGATTCAACTATTTTTAGAAGCATTGTCATCAACAACATATAATATAGGGAGTAACTTTACCTTGGGTTTTATGTTTCTAACAACATTTGTATGCTCATCTATCCAAGGTGAAGGATCTTTCTTTAGCCTTTGGTTAAGTAGGCTCCGGTCCTCAGCACAGTCCTGGTAAAAATTGCTGACGTAGTTCAAACAACCAAAAAATCTTTGAAGATGGGTTTTGTCAGTAATTTTATCCGGAAATTTGTCTGCAAATTCCAGGGCATGTTTCTGTAGAGTTATCTGTCCTTTCTGAATAGTGTGACCAAGGAATTTAATAGAAGTTTGAAACAATTCAATCTTCTTTTTACTTAGGACTAGGCCATTCCTCTTGACAACTTGTATAAAAGTTTGTACACGTTTAAAGTGGTCATGTACATTTTTAGAAAAAATAAGAATATCATCTATGTACACTAGTAACCAATCAAAATAAGGTTTGAAAATAGAGTCCATGACTTTTTGGAACTTTGATGGAGCATGTTTCAATCCAAAAGGCATGACGTTCCATTTATAGTGTCATGCTGGTATGCTGAATGTTGTTTTAAACTTATCCTCTTCTGCAATGGCGACTTGCCAGAATCCTGATTTAAGGTCAAATTTAGAAAAGATTTTTACTCCAGCAATTTTACTTAGAAGATCTCCTTTGTGTGGAATAGGATAAGTGTTGTTTGCCAGGACAGCGTTTAGAGGCTTGTAATTTATAACGAGTCTGGAATACATCTAATCTGTTCAGATTTTTTATTTACATAGAAACCATACCAATTCCAAGGGTTGTCGAATTCTCTGATTAAATTTGTGTCCAGTAATTGTTTGATTTCTTTCTCACAAAGAGTCATGTATTCTTTGTTCATAGGAATGACTCTACTTTTGCAAGACTTTCCTGCATATTCTGATTTAAAGGGTAATTCAACAAAATGTTGCTTCCTATGCCAAAAAGCATTTGGTTCCTCAGAAAACCATTCTTCTTCAATTTTTCTTTTGAGTTCAGAAATCTTTTTCTGATTTACAGGATTTTTCATTTGTTCTTCTACCTGAATAGTAGACTTCAGATCTTTGAGGTCTATTAATTTTGACTCTGCCCTATCCAATTCTTTCATTGCTTGGACCATGGTGGACACCCTGGGATTTGACACATATGGTATTTCAATCCTTTTGAAGTTGCCATCTGATGTAGGAATAGTAATAAAGTATCCAGCTCTATTTCCTTTGAATATGATTGATCCACGGGGCTCTATAGCAGCTAAGAAGACATTTCCTAATATACAGTCAATAGGAATGTCTACTACTGCAAACTTCAACTTTATGCAGTGTCGATCAAAGCATAAGGAAGCCTTAGGGACTTTGTATTTGAGTGTCTTGTTTCCCAACCCTATGACTCTTCGGTTTGATAAAACCCAATATTTTGCTGGAATGACTTTAGTATTTATAATATTTACTTCTGCACCTGAATCTATCAGTGCAGTTAAAGAAAACATTTCATTTTGTATACAGATGTCTACAAGAACATGGTGTTGTTGGTATTCTATTGCTAGAATTCTCATTTCTTTAAAACCTGCTGCAAGATCCCTTTTTCCCTCAAAAATTTCAACTTTTGATTCATTAGACATTGGTGCATCATGCCAACTTATCTAGTTGTATTTGCAGAGGTATTTTGTGTTAGAGGTTGTTTTCCTATTTCTAGCTCTTCTACTTTGGACTTTAAAGTAGAGATTTCAAATTTGAGGTGATGGATCTCTCTACTTACCTCCCCAAAATGTAAGTGAACAAACTTTGTCCTGTCGTTGGTGTCTTTGAAAATATTTTGTGTTTCATTCATAGGAGGCGTCCACGAAAAGTGGCTTTTTGGAAGTGCTTTTGGAAGAACTTGAGGAATGTAACTAGTCGAGGAATGCTTCAAGAAGTCTATTCTTCATTTCTCCTTCTTCCATAGCATGGATTTGTGCCAAAATCTTCAATTCATGTTCTTCAAATGTTTGAGCCATTAGCACTTTTTCTTTGTGTTGTTTCTGTTGGATTGCTAGTAGATCATTACCTGAGGAATCAATGGAATAATTAGAGTCAGAATCATTAGAATAATGACATTGAAAATCTTTTGATTCTGAATAGCAACAATTTTGAATATGAGCATTTAGCTCTTTAGCTAAAGAACTATAAGAGGAGGAACTACAATATTCAGTGGATGAATCTTCAAGCTATTGTTGTTGTGCTTGTTCTCTAATTACAACATTGGGACAATGATCTGTTATGTGGCTTCTTGAACCACATTTCATGCACAACATGGAAGATTCTATTTTAACAACTTTTTTCTGTATATTTTGAAGCTGAGATTTCTTGCCTCTACTTTTCTTGGCTTCTTCGCCAATTGGACATTTATTCGAAGTATGGCCAGTGTTGCTACATAACCAGCAAGTTAACTTACAAAGGAATGGCATGAAGCGACATAGCGCATAGAACGAAGATCATCCCTATCAACAGACGAGAATATCTAAGTCCAAGGAGACAGGGATATGGGTTTGTGGAACAAAAACATTATAATTGTCGGAGTCAATAAATCCAACCCCAAAGGCAGAAATATGGCATATATATATATATATATATATATATATGTTCATGTCTAGTTTGGCATGTTTGTTTCATTGTGCTTTGGCGTGAATGTGGTGGATGCAAAGATGTGGAGGTAGAGTGGAATGAGGTTCACGTTAAAATCTCGAGAATTTATTATAACGAGAAAGTGATGAAATACAAGAAAGGTTGGGGCCTTGGTGGTACCCAAGACTAAATCCACGTGGTAGGTGGCACCCAAGTTGAGGCTAGCCATGTGGAAGGTGACATGCGCATTGGATGACATCGGCATGGTGTTGATGTGGCACATGGATAGTTTGACATGTGGTAGGCAAAAGTAGCCTTTTTGGATAGCCATGTGGCCTATTTTATGTGTGGCATGTGGCACCTTTATAAGAAGGCACATGCATGTGCGACACCAGCATGGCATTAACGGAACATCATTGTTGACCACAGACCATGAGAGGTTTAAATAATAAGTATTGTAGTGTTGATGGAAGGCGGGATGTGTGAATATTTCCCATCACTTAGCACCCCTTGTGATCTAGCTCATAAGATTACTGAGATTTCTGCATTATCTTAGTGAGTGTTATGCCATCACTAACAATTACATCACTTCAAAAATGTATCATATTCAATAGAATGAAACTATCATTCATTATCTATGCATTATCAACACACTCAAACATTACATATGCAGTCAAACATTTCTACTAATAAACTAATGTGTTAATACTCATGGTCATGTCTACACAAAACATCCTTGCATTGACAACATAATATAACATATCTATATCATGTATTTCACTATGGTGAGTTGGAAGTTATATACAATGCCTCAGCATACCATAAAAAAATAGTCCATATTATTTGTTCAATCATTTTTATACCTTCCTATTCGACCTATACACAATACCAAGAATATAATCATTTAGTGATCTTCAACATTGGTAATGTGGCTTCAATCCAAACATCGTTTATAAGTAGGAAGGCCAGTAATCACTTGTGTAGTGTGATACCCCTTACATATCCAACCACATCATGGCCTCACACATCACTAGCTTTGTTGGAAATCATTTATATAATAAAAGTATATCTCCTAACCTTGATTATGAACTCATAATCAATATAATATGGCATACCATTAAATTTCACATGATTTCATTCAAGCATTAAATAAAAATTATATATTCAAATCTTTTTTCCTTTACCACATCTAGTGGAGTGTCTTGCTCACAACAACACAAATATTGAATTTACTGAAGGAACTCTTACCTCAATTACCTTTATCATTAGTGTAACGTAAGCTACCAAATTCATACATGCAATCTTATTATCAATTCACTTGATATTACTTAATCAATTGATAACTTGTAGAGGCTCACATGCTCCTTCTATCAAACTCTTCTTCAACATTTTACCATACTCATTTGTCTTCATATGGATGCTTTTCATACACAAAAACATCATAAACATTTCTAGCCCTACTATAAATCGTTCATAGATACATAATTCATCGTTAATAACTTTCAATCATAATAACAACTTTATTTCATATACATAAATAGACTTCCCTTACTCTGTAAGCATGTTGTGGAAGCCCCTTTTGCTAAATCCCTCTTGTAAATATTGCTATGAATTTTAAGTCTTGTATAAATGTGAAAATGTAACACATTGATTGGTTGAGGAGAGGAGACGGATTCAAAACTTGATGGAGAAGTTGATGGGGAATTGCTTGGGGAAACTATCAAACTCATAAGTGCATTTAATATGTCCCCTATCTTCCTATAGGAATGAAAGACAAGTCTTGTACATGCATTTCAATGCTATATGGGTACATGTGTACAATGAAAGTGGTTGTCCAATTCTCACAGGATGCACTAGCGTAGTTAGCATGCAAGGGAAGCATAGGCGATAGAAAATAAAATGGAGGTATATGCACGACAGGGGGGGAGAATGATTGGGGCAACATAAGATACATACCACATCGTTAGCGCTCTCCACGAGTTGAGGAGAATAATGTGAGTATTATTTGCATGAACAAAAACTCATAACTTGAGGAGATGTAGAAGTGTTGGTTTGAAGCCACGCAAGTGGCGTGACTAAAGAAAGAAGGGAACGAGTTGTTGTTGAGCATAAAGTGTCACAATGGTTCGAAAAAGTCCTACTAGGGTTGCATGTGGAATCATTGTGGTATCCTTGGAACCAAGTATGGTTGTTGATTTTTAGGATCATATTCCAATGAGAACTTCACTACTCAGGCTCTGAATCTAGCTCGGGAGTGGTTATCTACAAGAAATATTTAGTGTAGATTAATCTACAATTGGGAGGAGAGTTGAAGTCCCTCTAGTTGCCTCTAGTGGCTTAAAAGCAACCAATAATTCCTTTGTTACCTCATACTCTTTTAGTCATATTCTTTTGATATGATTTGGGCAACTAAACTTGTGTGATTTAGTGTTTTTGAGTTGTTTGAATGGGGCATTATTATCCATTGCATGATTGTCGATAGGTACCTAAATGGTGATATGAAGTCACCAGGACTAAATGTGATATTTTAAATATAATTTATTTTTACATCTTGTAGGTCTGGGCAGCTCACTGATGTGGTCTTGTTGCGGGTGTTTTCATTAGCAGTATGTGTTATATATATGAGGTAGATCTAGCTCAGAAGGTTACTAAGATCTTTACATAATCATACTAAGTGTTTTTCCTTACATGTATTCATGGTCATGATAAGGATTATGATATATTGATCACCAATGTTTTAATGAAGTAACATTTGAGGGAAACTGGATCCTTATGTATTTCATTATCTAAATAGTTGGTGGGTGGAGGTGGGGTAACGTCAAGGGGGCCTGTTTCAACAGATAACACTATGTTTACATTGTTAGACACTCCTCCTCATGCTTTGGAATCTAGCTCAAAGGTGACAAATGCAAGAAAGCCTCGGTTGCAACTTGTATATGGCTGGGTGGAGAGTCAAAGTCTCAATCTCAGTTGCCAGACTTATTTCATAAGGTAAGTGTTTACTTAAATCCCTGTACTTTTGAGTGTCATGCATATGTTAAATGTGTTGGTTTATTTCCAATGTTATTAATGAGGAATGTTCATTCCTATATGAATGACTCATGTTAAATTTTGTGTAGTTTTTTATGATGGTTATTCCTAGAAGGGTCGATATATTCATGTTTTCATATGCTTCCTTGAATTGAATAATGCATGTTGGTTACTATGCTACAAGATTTCCCATAACACCAAAATATATATTATTCTTTGTATAAATATGTGGTGATGGTTCCTTATATTCTTCCTAAGGGATGGGATTGTGTATGTAAATAATAATGAGCCTGAATAATGGTTTAAATGGCTTGAGCATGGATGGATATACTTTCTTTGTTGATTTAATCGATTATCTGTATTGAAATGAGCTAGTTATCAGACATTGTCTAGTCAAGGTCATTGATTGGTTTAGGTCATTCGACTGGTCTTGTTAGTCGAGGTAAGTCCACTGCTTTGGGTCGTTCGACTGGTCTTGTTAGTTGAGGTAAGTTGACTAGTTTGGGTCGTTCGACTGGTCTGTTAGTCAAGGTAAGTCAATTGGTTTGGGTCATTCTACTAGTTAGTTGAGGTATGTGAAGTAGTTTGCATCATTCAAATGATCTTGATAGTTGAGGTAAGTTGACCGGTTTGCGTCATTCGACTAGTCTTGTTAGTCGAGGAAAGTCGACTGGTTTGGGTTGTTCGATTAGTTAGTGGTCGAGTAAAGGCGACCAGGATGAGTCGATAGGGTTGGTCGTCAAGTGAAGTTGATCAGGATGAGTCGACAAGGTCGATCATCTAGTGTAGTTGACTAGGTTGAGTTCACTAGTGGGACTCGCTAGGTCAGGGTTCAGGCGAGTTAGCTAGCAGGAAAATTTCGAGGTGAGCTCCCGCCCAACCAAAGGAAAGAAACTGAGATAGTCGGGGTGGGACCCACTATTCAAGGGTTAGGTCAGTGGGGGCAGCAAGTCAAGCAAGTAGTGTAGCCAGGATGGGTCGGCTAGGTTGAGGTTGAGACTCCAGCTGAGTTCATGTTTTGTGTTCTTGTCTGATCATGTTGATTTGTGACTATGCAGAGGATGCGCTTATTCTACATGGATCCTCCCATAGTGGCAAAACGACCATGTAGGTGCCACACAGAACGTTATGTGGGTGCCACGTGGGAGCCATTGGTGATGTGGCAGGATCAAATGGACCTAATTTAAAGTGGTCATAACTCCTAATCCATAAGTTGAATTAAGGAAAAATTTACATCACTAGAAAGGTGTCGATGAGACGAACATGATGGTGTTGTGTTTTTGGGTTTTGAGGAGTTTGGAAAGGTACAAAATTCTTATACCCCATTGTTATGCGAGATTTACGATTGCGTACAAAAGTATCTCACCTTGGTCGGTGGCTAACCTAGAACAACAGAGAGATAAGGAACACAATGATTTTCCTTAAAATAAATAGATGATGGAGTGAGGCCTACTTGAAATCCTTCACACACTTCGCTCCTTCTTTAGCTTGGAAGCTCCAATTCCAGCTTTGAATGCCAAAATTAGAACCTGCATAGCCAGATAACACAAGCCAAGAAACTATGAGACCTATGCAGTATCATCTAAATACTTCATTCAATAGATCAACATGGTATTCAAATATATGAAATAACAACATCACATATAGGAAAACAATGAATTCTTTGCATTTAAATAAATAGAAAGAGATTACAACCATAAGTAGTAGTTGATCTTGTAGAATAGCTCCTCCAAGTTGTTGACTTGTCCTTTCCTTGTCACAATTTGCACCTCAAAAAACCCTAAATGCATGAAATGATGGCCACTCACTACAACAACATAAGGGCATAATCACTCTCCAAATTCCAACCCCCAACCACATAGAAGGTTGGGAATATATAGAGAAGTAAGGTAAGTTGGGTGTTCTTATCCAATTATCAATCTAGGGTTTGAGATCTACCTTTGATGGAGGGATAGGATCAAAGGATAAGTGGTGAAAAATCCAAAGTAAGGAAGGATAGGATCTGAATGTTTTATCAAAGGTAAGTAGTTAAAACAACTTCTTGAAACTCCTAGAAGGGGAATCTTCCAGAATCCCGATCATTCTCCCAGATTTCTAGAACCAACATTAATGCAAAGGGTAGCAACCTGTTGGTGACCAATGCAAGCCATAGTGGAGCAGCATGTAGGTGATCGCACCCCAGTAGGAATACATGGAGCATTGGTCCTAAAACTAACTCAGATGACGTAGTTTAGGGCTGAAATTCAGTGGGATAAAGGGAACATGCTTAGGGCTTTGTGCAAGATGGTGACAAGGGTGAATAGGATCTTGATTGATCCCATTAGGAGGCTCACTAATCGAATGTGACAAAATGGACTATAACAGAATGCCCCCTAAAGCGCAAAGTCAAAGATGATGACTGATGACTGAATTTCTTTACCTTGTGATAATTCGGGATCAAGGACAACCAACGAGCTTCATTTATTACAATACATTTACAATATGATATCTTTGTTTGTTGTGGAAGGCATACACATACTCAACTCATAAGCTACATAAAATGTACAATGATCAAATGATCCATCAAAAGATGCAACTAGTGGACCCATGACTAGATGATTGTTTATATGATCACAACCATCATACATTGTGATCTTTGTATAACTTCTGAAATCACAGCCTGGATGGATGAAACTAGATCTGGGGTCTTCTATCTCGTTCACACAGCCAACTAGTGTATGAGTCTAACCATGTGAATCAATGAGATGGATTCAAACATGGTAGACACAATTTGATTAATGACCAATGATGTAAGTTGTTAACAGATGCGAGAGAAATCACCAATGATGTTAATGGCTCTCAAGGTACTATAGTATAATCCGTATGGTGTGAATGAATGATTTCATGTGGAACATTGATGTAAACCTATCACCGAGAGCATGGAAACTTTCCATTGATGTGTGCAAGCACCAAGGTACCAAAGGTGTGTTTCTAAGTCATCTTCCTGGATGATGTGTTGATGTCAACAAGAAGTGAGCCATCGTAGGAGGGCCTTGATGTATCCCCCATCAATGACATGAAAAAGGTATCATGATTAAGACAGAATTATCATAATGATGCTGACATGGAACTAGATCAAGAAAGACAGACATGAAATGAAGGCTTAAGAGTATTATAGTAGAGATCAATTAAATGACTTCTTCTAAACACACCCGCAACACTGAATGGAGTTGGCAGCATTGACCCAAAATTGAAATGGAGGCTTTGAAAATGGTATGATAACCAAAAAACAATAAGATTATCCAACCCAACAGCCACGGAGATGAAGTGGAAGAGTGTTGTGTTCAAGAGTGACTCACTGCCATTAGCAAAATGGAATCCCTTGTTTTCCCAATTTCCCCAACCATACTAGTCAATACCACTTTATTTTTTAACAAGATTGAGGACGATAACATATGCTTGATCTGTAAATTCATCCTTTGGATGAATCCCTCCGAGTATATTTAACGAACCCTAAGAAGGAGTGGTTTGGCCCAATCATGATTTAGGAGTCCATCATTGTTTTATGTTTTTATGAGTCCAACGAAGGTAAAATTTGACATCTTTTTCATGTTTAGAGAGTTTGAAAAAGAGGCCAAAAAGAAAACTCCAAATGTCCCTTTTCATATGTAGTCCCTTAGGTCCGAAAAGGTAGAAAAGAATACCCAAGAAAACCTCTTAGTCATGTTCAACTAAGGTATTCATTTTTCGTAGTTAGTCTATCTCAGTATGGAAAAGGGTTAAACTTATACTGAGTAGGTGTATTTTCATTTACTTTTACAAGTTTGAAAAGACAAGTGCTCAGAAATCTTTTCATATTTTGGGAGTCTAAAAAGAGCTGAAAGAGGACTCCAAGGGGGTTCCTTTTTTGTAGGTTTATAGAGTCTGAAAAAGATATAAAAGTATACTCTTTTGTCAAAGCAACATGTTCAAAACATAATAAAAAACCTGCGAACAGTTGTCGACCTGCTCAAAACAACATAAGAAGGATTAAACATACATGTTTCATAGTAAAACTGAAGCATATCTAGGTCAAAATACTAAAAATGAATAAAATAATGATAAAATGGCCATAAATATTCAAAATTACTTTTCATTTTTACTATTTCACATTTTACCTTCAACAGTGAGTATTTGGAGCCCTTTTTCCCTCAATCTTCTGCAGTTGATTGCAGCCAATCTAGGGAACCATTTCAAGTGTCGTGACTTCTAGGTAGGAATTAAAACCTCTCTATATATTTCCGCAGTTAATTTTTATGTTTTCATGAAAAAATTTCAAGGTTTTGAGGCCCCTGGAGTTCATAAAAAACACCCTGCGGACCAACACACCCCCTTGTGTCGAAAAAGGAATTGCACCTAGGCAGAGAAATAGTGCAGAAAAAGGTGCAACACTCTGGCAAGCACTGTTGGGGTGCGTTGGGTGCATTTCTTCAAGTTTCCTTTCAGTTTTGCCTCAATTTTTGACAGATTTTTTGCATGGAAAATAGCTTAATGGATTCCTTATTAATGTTTCAGGTACCCATTAACACAAAAAGGCATTCATTTGGAGAGAAAGAGAACATGAGGAACAATATTTGAACGTGGAAAACGACCTTGTTACCATCTAGGCACTCAAAAATTATGGGTTATTAAAATTGTTTTGGCTTCTCGGTATGAGGCAACAGATAGAGTTTTTGAAATACCTTGTCTGTTCATGGGATATCTAGGCACAATCATTCAGGTTTGGGGAAAATCTACTCGAGATATAGGTAGAGGATATTTACTTTCTGACAGGTTTGTCAAAATGACATGGCCCCATCTCTCTTCTAGGTGGAAGAAGTGGCGGTGAGACAGTGAAAGACTATATCACTACCTATTGCAGACCTCGAGCCCTTCCTATTAGGGATGGAAAGATCAACATAAAGGATGTGACCCAATTACCTTTGAGAATGATATTTTTCATTATTGCAAGATTGGTAAGCAACTCAACACTACATGTAGCAATCAAATCATACATGCAGTATGGGATAGAGTGTCTAGAGCCGACAGTATTCAACTGGAGCGAGGGTGTCTTGGTCAATTTGAAGGAACAACTTACTAAATCAAAGGAGGGGAAGTTGAATACCTTTGGAAATGGCACGATATTAGTCTCTTTTTCTCTAGAGCAGGTACCATTACTGCAGCCTTAGCAAATTGTACTCAAGCCCATTGATCTGAGGATCCCATGGATGAGGAGGTGGATAGAACACATGAGTTGACATGTAGGTCCGTCAATGATCATATTTTCACCAACCTTCTTTGGATGTCTATGTAAACAGTTCATCATTATTGATGATTATCCTTATGCAGGGATGGATTTCCTTAATGACCCTGAGCTCGAGTTGCCTGAGGGTGAGAAATGGGATGGTTCAGGTAATATACTTTGACCATTAAGTTTTTGAAATTTTTACGGTTTTTTTGTGGTTTTTGATGTTCCCAAGACTAAACTATTTGATGCTTGCATGCAGATATCAGACCTGTTCAACTAGAAGGTGCTACATATCTCCGTCGCACAAAGAGAAAACCACAGGAGGAGGCAATGGAACCAATACATGTCGATGCGGTAGGACAAGATGCGCTACAGTATCTTGAGGTAGCTAAGATCCTATCAGAGGTGGAGCACCACATGGAGGGACTGACACACGTGATTTATGAGTCTGTGATCGATTAGCTTACATTAGAACTTCACCAACACATTATCGGAGTGCCTAATTGTATTAGATGATTACTACACAAGATGGCTCGTGCAATGTCGTTTTATCATGAGTACCATTGATTTGTCTACTTAGATGTTTTGAATGTAGTTTTTATATGGGAGATGTAGCCATATGTGTCTCGGGGCACACATTTTGTAAAACCAAACTTAATATATATATATATATATATAATATAATAATATATATATATATATATATATATATATATATATATTATATATATATATAATATATATATATAATTATTATATATATATTATAATATTTAGTGTTTCCTAGTTACTATTCTTCTTTCAATATGATGTGATGTGAATTGAAAGTTATCTACATTCGTTGCAAATGCCTATCTAAAACAAAATTAGGTAGGGCATCTGCTAATGTGTTCATATATCTAGAAATATGTTAATATCATATGAAAACGAAATGTATTTCTAGAAGACACACTCTCAAAACCAGGTGAAGGCGGGATTTCTCACTAAATAGATATTAGCAAATTGTAGTATTATGAGCTGTGAGTCAAGCCTAATGGCTATACATCGGATACCATGTGAAATAGTATCACATAGTAGCTCAAACACTGCGCTATACTTAGCGATGTTGTTAGTAGAGCGACGAACCCAAATCCCTTGCATGCTCACTAGCTCACCATTTGGAGAAAACATAGCCCACACTACGGAGGATAGGTTCTAATTACTATGACTAGCACCATAGGTGTAACCAATATACGGTTCGAGATAGGTTGACATATGCAATCCAAAAGTAAAAAGAATCAAAAAAAACCATGGGAAACTCTGAAAAACACACTGCAAACACACTCAACACACCTATAAATAGTATGTACACAGAGTACTACACATGGGATCAAGCATAGTATTTTTTGAGTTACATCCCATTTCTAGGTTGCGCCAATGGAACTCCATCAAGGTCTACTAACTCATAGGCCCCTTTTGCAAGGACACACTTGACAATGTATGGGCCCAGCCACATAGGATGGAACTTTCTTGGACCTAACTTATCAACCTCTTGGTCATATAAGAGAACCAAATCTCCTTCCGAGAAGACTCCAGGCTTGACACTTTCGTCATATTGCACTTTGATGCATATTTTATGAGCTTCATTCGCTAAAGCGTTGAGTTTCATCCAAACGAGTTAGATGTAAAAGACAATCCTCCTCTACGGAAGTAGAAGGACGAAGTTCGATAGCTATTTTTAGCGGTGGAATTTCACATTCAATGGGAAGGATTGCTTCCAAACCATAAACCAACTAGAAAGGGATGAATCCGATAGAAGTCCTAACTGAGCTTCGGTATGCCACAAGGCAGCAAAGAGAAGCATGTGCCAATCCGATTTATGGACCCCTATCATATGTTGAAGCAGAGTCTTAAGATATTTTTTGATAGCCTCAACTTGTCTGTAAGCCTGAGGATAATAGGGAATGGGATTTTCATGTGAAAGTCCCAATTTGGTAGCTAATTCAATCATCATATGGTTCCGAAAATTCTTCTCATGCTCTGTAACTATTTCTTGTGGAACACCAAACCTGGAAATAACATTATTGAAGAAAAAGTGTGCAGTCGTTTCGCCAGAATTGTTAAATGTAGGCATCACTTCAGCCCACTTAGTAAAGTAGTCAACAATGATGATGATATATCCATGCCCCCTGGCTGAGTGAAGGTTACATGTCATAAAGTTGATGCCCCATTTCACAAAGGGACCAACAACGACAGCGGGGCAGGAAAAGCGTGGATTTTATGATCATAGATCTGACACGCATGACACTTCAAGACTGTGAGGATACAGTCGCAAAAAATGGTAAGCCAAAAGTAACCAGCACGTAAGATTTTTTGCGTGGTAGCATAACCATATAAATGTCCATCGGGCATTCATTTAGGACTTTCTCGACCTCCTCAAGAGTGATGCACCTCCGTAAAATTGTATTGATACCATGACGGTAAAGGGTGTCGCCGATAATCACATAATTTTGGGATTGGTACTAGATACGTCGTTGCTCGAAGCAAGATGTATTAGGTCGAAAAGTCTGGGTCTGGAGATAGATCAAAAAATATACTTACCATGGGTCAGATGACGAGATCAGAAACAATGACTTGTCAAGGATGGAATTTTTAGATGTAGATTCAACATCAAGGGAAGGGAGACTGCACATTAGATCGACAAAAACTAGGATTTATTTGACTTGGATTTGATGAATTCCATATCGAAATCTTGGAGAATAATGATCCATTTGGATTATTAGCCCCCCAACAATTGACATGACAAGATAGAAAAGATAGAAGAACGCCTTAGAATTCAGCCTCTTCGAGGGGGCAACCTCCTTAAAATTACACAAATGAACAATTCTTGGATGATACAAATGACAATACCTCCTTTCTATATATAGGAATCTAAGGGGTCATAATATAATTAGAGCCGACATAACAATAATAATGTAAGGGCACAATAATAACAATAGTGGGATTCTATGGGGACAATAGTAACAATATGGGCACTACATGGGTACATCAATATAATAAGGGGGTTTTACTAATAACAATAAGGGGTTACACTAGTAGTATAGCGGCCTAACATGCCCCTCTCCTTCAAAAAGTGTTGTCCTCAATGCTTGAGTAGTTCTTGATGCTTCTGTATAAAATTCTTGTCCTCCCATGTGGAATTTTCAACGGGTAAGCTCTACTTGATGAGATACTCTAAAATTGATTGATTTTGTAGCTGTCGGGTTCTTGTTTCTGTGACTGCTCCAAGTTCCAATATGATTTTTCCTTCCTCTTCAAGTTCTGGCAATATTGTTTGAATTGGGATATTATGCAACTTTTGAATGAGTGGCCACACTTCTTCGTCCTTCTTCCATTCATCCCTTGCTTCGTTTATCCAATCCAGTTGGATAATAGAAATAGAAGAAAACAATGCTTCCACATCCTCATCCTTTCTTGAGAGTGCATCTGCAACAAAATTTTACTTCCCTTTTCTATAGATGATGTCAAAGTCATAACCCAACATATTTGTGACCCGTTTTTTATGTTCTTCTAAAGATAATATTTGTTCTAAAAAGTATTTAAGACTATCATGATCCATTTTTACCTTGAAATGTCTTCCCATTGGGTAAGGTCACCATTTCTTAAGTGCATGTAGTATTTCCAACATTTGCTTCTCATAAATAGATTCTTGAGATGTAACTGTAAAAATACCCAATCACCTACTTCAAAACATTTTTCATTGCGATGTTGATCTACCTGTTTTTCATTCGATTATGCACCAAAGTGGTGTTATCCTTTAAAAGTTGAAGAAATTATTGTTGATGCTCGATATGATCTTTTACTACTTGAACCTTTTTCTTCTCATTATTTCCTTCTATCTTGAGAGTTTGAGGAATGGTAATTTCTTCCAATGCTTTACAAGATATGGTCGGATTCATTTCTTGATTCTTGATGTGATCTTTAACTTCTTGAACATTTTTCTTCTTGATATGTCCTTCTATCTTGATAGTTTGAGGAGTAGTAATTCCGACCAATGCATTACAAGATATGGTTGGATTCATTTCTTATTTCTCAATGTGATATTTCACTTGAACCTTTTTCTTCTTGATATGTCCTTCTACCTTGAGAGTTTGAGTGGTAATTCTTGCCAATGCTTTACAAGATATGGTCGGATTCATTTATTCTTTCTCTGGGGTTGGGTCCTAATTTATATCCTCTTCTTTTGATGTTTCTTGATCCTTTTCTTCCTCCTCTTCATACTCTAATTTATTCTCAGCACACTTATGACCTTTAGTTCATTTTCTATCACAATTGTAACAGAGCCATTTTTCTCTTTTTTCTACCAATTGCTGTGGTGTAAGCCTTGTAGGTTGTGGAAGGCTAGGAGAAGAAACACTTCCATAATTATAGTCATGAGTGGCGGGATTCCTTGTTTTCATAATTTCACTTTCAATTTTTCTTGCCAACTCGAATGCCTCCTCCAATGAATCAAGTTCCCAAAAAAAACGAAGCTTGTGTTGAATTGTTATCCTTTAAAAGTACCTATTTGGAAGACATCAATCCTTTGCTTCTCTGGAAATATTAAATTTACCCTTCTTTTTCAATTTTTTGAAAGTCTTCAATGTTGCTCTTCCATTAAAACCTTTTTGTTGAGATTTATCAATTGGCTAAAGAATTTCTTCTTTGTATCCTCATAATGTGCTATCATTTCCTCTATGAAATTGAACCACATGAACAAGTGGTTTAACGAGAACAAGCCCTTTTATACCATAAAACATTAATTCTATTCTAAATAATTAGATGCAATACATACCTTTTGTAATAGTGGTACACCATGTAGATCAAATATTTCTCCATCTGTAGTATCCAATTTACCGGATCCTTGCCATCAAACTTCCTCATCTCACTTTTTCTTGATTTTAGGAGCTCGATATTGAAATAGCTATAACTTTGTAATTTCGGTTCTTCCAGTTCTGAAATTGTGATCTGCAATAGCCCTCTGTGTCCCTTTTCAATGCCACCAGTTTGATCAAATTTAGTTTCTCCAAGAAATAATTATGCACAATCTCCCAAGATGACCTAATTATATACCCTTTTAGAAGAGTGAAATTGTATGAAGTTCCACGTGTCACTGTGTTAACCTTAGGATCTGAAAACTATACACAAGAAATTACAGTCCATCCTCTTTTTGCAACTTCTTACGAAATTTCAATCTGATGCTCAAAATAAAAGTTATGATGATTGTCCCTAGGTCACATGTTTGGAATGTAATTCGGGAGTCTACAAAAAGGCCAACTTCCTCAGATCATATCTCTGCAAATATAGCGTGAAATAATCTGAAATTCGGACCCGAGCTTTAGAATGATTTCAACCCAAATGGGTTTTTTCCAGTATCTGAAATGTCACAGGAAAAAATTATAGTGCAAATGCCACGATGACCTATTTGGAGCAGTGAAACCCTAGAATCCAAATCTCTGATACCAAATGTTATGAAACCAACTCACAAAAAGATAGAAAAGATAGTTGAATGCCTTAGAATTCAGCCTCTTCAAGGGGGCAACCCCCTTTAAATTACACAAATGAAAAATTCTTGAATGATATGAATGACAAGACCTCCTTTCTATATATAGGAGTCTAAGGGGTCATAATATACTTAGAGACGACATAACAATAATAATGTAAGGGCACAATAATAACAATATGGGGAATACATGGGCACAACAATATAATAAGGGGGTTGTACTAATAACAATAAGGGGTTACACTAGTAGTATAGGGGCCTAACATCATTGTACACTTCTTTATTAGATCAAAGGATGATTAGAACTATGGAGCTTATTAGAATCTTTAGGGTCATATCATTTGATCACATTCACCAGGAATCAAATTCAAAGGTTGACAAATTATTGAAAAAGGGAGTGGGCCAACACCTCCTTTTGCAACATGACATGACCACCTATATATGTTGCAACAACCTTTCCAACTTATTTAGTTGGTTGCACATATATTTCACATTCCTTCTTCATCTTGCAAAGTGGTAGTGCTAAGGAGAGGGTATGAACTTTGAAAAAAGAATGTTCACTTAGTACAACTACCAAATTCCCTTCATGCAACTTCCATGATGATAAATGGATTAAATTTGAATGTTAAAAATGTGTAAGTAGTCCACATTCAAGTTTATTGTCTTCATTGTGCTTAGTAACAATGACAAGTTTGAATATTTCCTTTATTTATCATCGCAAACACATAGCTCTTTGTTGTCTCAAACATAGTTAATATTGTTGGTGTATGATCTCTTAATTTTGGAATGGTCTCTTGATGATGATAACGAAATCTCAATCTCCAATGCTTATGAATATGATGAATGAATGATCTAATGCCTTACTTGTATAGACAATTTATGATTCATTTTCTATTTTTATTGTGCCATTGTATATATGCTTCACTATCATCTCATGCTATATGGTTAATTGAGCAAGATTTATCTTTCATTTTTCAAGTATAATTTGGTTGCATGAATAAGCATAGTTGTGTAATTAAAATCATTCAAAATTTGTTAATAAGTCATGGTTTGTTTGACTATTCACACACTTATCCCTGACCTTTTACTTTGAGAGTGAGTAGTGTCAAATCGCTAGTCTTCGTTAAGGAACTTCCTTTCATTATCCAATGACCTAACTTAGCTCAATATCTAAGGATTCAACCCTAGATAAGGATATCTTTCTTGTAGTCTGAAGAGTGAAAGAAGGCCACCAAGGTGACATTGGGTGGCTTGCTTGATGGGTGGGGTCAAGACTTTTTTTCTATGAGAGTGTTTGAGTGGAGATACAATTTAGAAAATGCTTACAAGAAAATTAGTTTCCTTTATTTCCATCACCTAAAATACTTCTAATAAAATAATGTGCTTTTAATAAAATCTAATTTTGATAAATAATTAATTCAATAAAATTAAAAAATAAGATTATTATTATTATTATTGTTATTGTTTTGTATATGAGAGAATAGACAACTATAGCATGTTTGTACTTAAGGATCAATTCTATCCACTATCAAAGTCACCTCCAAGTGTACCCACATTTCCTCACACGTGGCACACT